>WNGS01127451.1:0-15081 GCA_020271785.1 Procambarus virginalis | reverse complement strand
GGTGGTGATCCTTCAGAGAGACAGCAATGTAACCCTCTTATTTGGTCCCAACTCCTGCTGCTTCTCGTCGATGATCTGTATGGGACAATGGTTCATATTTGACATGTTTTCTCCTTATCCGTATCTAAAACCTATTTAATAATTTTTAAATTTTGCCCGAGGGGCGAGTTTCATTGGGCAGCGCCACTCATCCTGTGAGCGGACACACCGTCATAACAGCATGTACAAACCCCTCATAGGAAGAAAACCCGCTGGGGTTGTTCATCCTGTCACTTGTACCCAGACACAGCTGGGACTTGCTTAACTGTCTCAAGTGAAACAGCTCCTCAAACAAGAATATCAACACTATCAACCCTTAAAAGCTTACGTTATCTTGCGGGTGCAAAATGGGGAAATCTCTTAAGAACAGTGTCTTATTTGACGAATAGTGTTTTCCTAATGGCGCCAAGTCATTAAACTTTATAGCACTTTGAAGGGGTCAGGACAAGGATTTGAGATGGGACGGGGGGAAGGATGTGTGCAACCACTTGAACGGTCGGAGATTGAATGCCGACCTGCATGAAGCGAGACCGTTGCTCTACCGTCCAGTCAAAGTGGCTGGATACTATTCCTAACTCAAACAATGTGAGGTTTATTTATTCTACAACAATTTCTATTGACTCTTAGATGTCACACTCTCTCAGGTAGTGGTCAAGGCGGTGTCTATCACTCTCAACCACAGATTCTGTAGCTCCTCTGCTCAACTGTTGTTTCATTCCGAATTTTCATGGATATTTGCATCCAAGATGGATTCTTGTTATTACTGATGTTATGGGGGCAGGTGGTGTACTGAGAGGGCCAATAATAAAAATCACAGGAGTTCTTAAAATAGTGGGAATAGGTAGGCCCCGGCCCCCCAGGGAAAGAATATTCCAAGCAATGAATACTTGTTTGGCTAGAAAAACGTCTGCCGTCTAAGGTAATCCCCTACTCCACTCTAAATAGGATGAAAAGATACTCCTAGCTTTATCCTTATTTATTAAACCCTCTAATAACCCCCACATATATAAATACAATAAATCACTTTACCACTTTACCTTACGTTAAATACCTTGGTCCACATAAGCAAGATGCAAGGTTTACAATTGCAAATTAGGGTAAAGCCTACTTTCCTGAAGGGCGCTTGCATCATAGGTATCACAGACTTAAGCACACGTGGTTTCACTATTACCCTAGAGTACACTTAGGGATACCAAAACACTGGCTTCAGGATGAATTCAGGATCCATGAATGTAAATGTTATTGTTAATTAAATATCCTTCTCACATGATCCAATCCTATCAATTTGAGCTCTAATTATTTAGAGCTCAAATTGACCTCTGGTTTCCAAATAAGAACCCAGAGTCGTAACAAGTGATTCTCTCCCGCGGCCACCTCCTCTTCGTCCACATTGATTGGGAGTGCCAGCAGCAACGATATTGTACCAGCGTACAGATTCACTTATTTGTTCTTCTATCCTCCTTTCCTAAGTTACCTTGTCACGATGATATTGCCTGATGATACCTATAGTTTGTTGAAGAGTCTTGGGTATGAAGTATTCAATATGGTCTCCTTCAGCAGCCAGCACATCTGCTCGTTCATTTCCACAGATTCCAAATGGGAAGGGATCCACCGAAATTTGACGACTCTTTTGGTTAGTACTCTCACAACTAGCTTGATTTCAGGGACTATCGCAAGATTTTCTGCCCGATTTTTACAAAGGCTTTGTAGCGCTGCTTGTGAATCAGTGCAGATCACTGCATCATTAGTGTTTTGTTCAAGGAATCTTAACGGCATAACACTGGCAGTTAGCTCTGCTTGCATTGAAGAGGCATAGTTCTCAATATGTGTTTTTCTTCATTTTCGCGTTAAAAGGCATTATTCCTGATTACAGTGTATGCTGCAACAGCCCTGCCATTGACAGGATAAGGTGACCCATCAGTGTATATTTGATCTAATTCATTTCCAGCTTCTTTAAATTAAATTTCCTCCATATACCTGTGCCTCATTTCTTGTGGTATCAAGTTGAACTTTTTCGTTGGCATCACATTGATAATAATCCTGCACGAGTCATCTTCCCGGGGCGGTGACCTCTCTACAAGCATGATCTCACGGGCTTGCTCAAGCAGGTGAAGTTCTTCGAGGTAGCAGACTGATCTGTAGTGCCATTTCTTTTTTATTTTTTGCTTCTCCTGTTTCTCCTTGTAAATAACACAAAACTCAGTTTTTTCTTGGCAACATCATTGTAATGGAGGATTTCTGGCTTTCTTAAATGCAAGTTTCGCATTCGGTTCCTTAATTCTGCTTTTAACACTGGGGAGGGACAACGTCTCTCGTAAATTAGATGTTTTGTCAGTTCTTGGGACTCCGAGAAAGATTGTCGTGGCTTCATTTTGGATGCTTTCAACTTTTTTCATATCGCTTTGGGAGTAAGTGCTAAAAACTGGTATGGCATAGACTATGACGGAGCGCACATAGGTTGTGGACATCATTTTGAGCATAGCAATAGAGGCTCCATGCCCATTCCAGGTCAAAATTTTCAGTGCCCTGAGTTGACCTTTGCATGTTCCTATGAGTTGGTTGAGCTCCTTTTTCTTCCCCTTGTTAGAGCCGACAGTGACGCCAAGGTACCGATAGTGGTCAACCCATTCAAGTGTTACACAATTAATTTGTAGCTCTTCATTTTCTCCCCGCTTGTGACGAGAGTATGCTTTTGTCTTGTATGTGGAGAGAGTGAAACCGAGCTCAACACATTTCCTTAAAAGAAGTTCGATGGACTGTTTAATTTATCCCAAGGTGGGAGCTTGTATTAGAACATCATCTGCATATCCCACTTGTTGTGTTCCTCCCGGAAGTTCAATATTTGCAATGGCGTTCATAAGTATGTTAAATAATCTAGGGGCTTATGACTCCTTCTTGGGGGTCCCGAGCTCCATATTCATTGTTCTGGAGACTGCTCCATTGAAGCAGATCTTGGCTTTCCTCCCTGTGAGGTAGTCTTCAATCCATATCATGAGTCTCCCCATTTACACTCATGCATGCAAGCTCATCCAAAATTGCAATTCTTTGTGATTTATCGAAGGCTCCTCTGATGTCAACAGATACAGAGTACTTAGCTGTGCCATTAGCCAAGTAATTAACTATTCAATTTGCTGTGCTTCGCTCTTTAACAAATCCATTGACCCCCTTCACCCAACCTGCCTATTTTGTGCAACAGTCGGGTTAAGATGGTCCTTTCAAGCATCTTGCATGTGCATGACATGAGACTGATAGATCTGTAATTGCCAGGGTCATTGGGCTTCGGTATGGGAATAATTATTGCGTGGGCAACACTTCACCTAGGAATGACTTGTTAAACAGGTGGAATAGTGGATTCCCAGACACCTCACACAGAGTATGGTGTAGCTAATTGTTATGAATAATGTGCAGTCGCAGGCAAAAGTCTCTTTCATGGGTAGGGGAGTGGGTAAATCTTTCATGGGTAGGGGAGTGGGTAAATCTTTCATGGGTAGGGGAGTGGGTAAATCTTTCATGGGTAGGGGAGTGGGTAAATCTTTCATGGGTAGGGGAGTGGGTAAATCTTTCATGGGTAGGGGAGTGGGTAAATCTTTCATGGGTAGGGGAGTGGGTAAATCTTTCATGGGTAGGGGAGTGGGTAAATCTTTCATGGATAAGGGAGTGGGTAAATCTTTCATGGGTAGGAGGGAAAAACTTTCATGGGTAGATGGGGAGGTAAAACTTTCATGGGTAGGTGGGGTGGGTAAAACACTACTGTAAACATGCTCAGTTCCAGCCTCTACTGTAAACACACTCAGTTCCAGCCTCTACTGTAAACACACTCAGTTCCAGCCTCTACTGTAAACACACTCAGTTCCAGCCTCTACTGTAAACACACTCAGTTCCAGCCTCTACTGTAAACACACTCACTTCTAGCCTCTACTGTAAACACACTCACTTCCAGCCTCTACTGTAAACACACTCACTTCCAGCCTCTACTGTAAACACACTTTCAGCCTCTACTGTAAACACACTTCCAGCCTCTACTATAAACACATACAGTACCAGCCTCTATTATAAACACATACAGTACCAGCCTCTTCTGTAAACACATACAGTACCAGCCTCTTATGTAAACACATACAGTACCAACCTCTACTGTAAACACATACAGTACCAACCTCTACTGTAAACACATACAGTACCAACCTCTACTGTAAACACATACAGTACCAGCCTCTACTGTAAACACATACAGTACCAGCCTCTACTGTAAACACATACAGTACCAGCCTCTACTGTAAACACATACAGTACCAACCTCTACTGTAAACACATACAGTTCCAGCCTCTACTGTAAACACATACAGTACCAGCCTCTACTGTAAACACATACAGTACCAACCTCTACTGTAAACACATACAGTACCAGCCTCTACTGTAAACACATACAGTACCATGCTCTACTGTAAACACATACAGTACCAGCCCCTACTGTAAACACATACAGTACCAGCCTCTACTATAAACACATACAGCACAAGCCTCTACTATAAACACATACAGCACAAGCCTCTACTATAAACACATACAGTACCAGCCTCTACTATAAACACATACAGTACCAGCCTCTACTATAAACACATACAGTACCAGCCTCTACTATAAACACATACAGCACAAGCCTCTTCTGTTAAAACTTCTTAAACCATACATAATCCTCTAATATATTATCCAATTAGTTTATATTTATGAAAACATTTATTTTTACATTCTATAAGTCACAGTCATTAAGTTGCACAAGTCAAATGCTGACGTGTTGGGAATGGTCGTCTTTTTTGTATGGTCCAACATTATTGACCGAGCTTGAACTGGCTTATTTATTTACATATATATTATAATTAAGACTTACGGTGAGAGTGTAGCCGGGTGCAGCCTTGCCCATGGAGCCAGGAGGGGCGCCCATACCTCTGGCTGCACACGCCACCAGGGTCGTCTCTGTCTGCCCGTAGCCCTCATAGATGGCAACACCTGGCCACAAGTATGACAATATGTCATTGACAGCATAACACTTTGAGCTGCTATATGTGTTTATATGTGCAGTCTTTAGTCTTATTTGTATGTTTTGTGTGTGTTCTACCTGTGTGTTCTACCTGTGTGTCCTTCCTGTGTGTTCCACCTGTGTGTCCTACTTGTGTGTTCTACCTGTGTTCTACCTGTGTGTTCTACTTGTGTGTTCTACCTGTGTTATAACAACCAGGATGAAGCCCATCCAATACAACGTATCATAAAAGAACTGAGATTCCATGTAGTCACTTGGGTGGCAAGTGTGGATGACTATAAGTGTATCCACCTGTATTATATATAGTGTGGATGGCTGTAATACTGTACCCACCTGTAGAGCGCTGCCACAGCTGCATGGCCTCAGGGTTGAGAGGCTCGCCAGCACTCACACAGTGCCTCAGGGAAGGGAAGGTCTGGCGAGTCAAGTCGAGCTGGAGTAGGGCGCGGTAGGCGGTGGGCGGGGCGCACAGCACAGTCACCCGGTGCTCCCTCAGAGCCCTCACGCACTCCTCGGGGTCAAACTGTGCCATCTGTTGTGTCACAACAATTATTTTACTCTAGGTTCAGACACATCTGCGAACATAATTTGACGTGTGTGTCGTCCTGGTCTCTCATGTGTGTCAGGGAGACTATACCGGGTCGTCCTGGTCTCTCATGTGTGTCAGGGAGACTATACCGGGTCGTCCTGGTCTCTCGTGTGTGTCAGTGAGATTATACCGGATCGTCTTGGTCTCTCATGTGTGTCAGGGAGACTATACCGGATCGTCCTGGTCTCTCATGTGTGTCAGGGAGACTATACCGGATCGTCTTGGTCTCTCATGTGTGTCAGGGAGACTATACCGGGTCGTCCTGGTCTCTCATGTGTGTCAGAGACTATACCGGGTCGTCCTGGTCTCTCATGTGTGTCAGGGAGACTATACCGGGTCGTCCTGGTCTCTCATGTGTGCCAGGGAGACTATACCGGGTCGTCCTGGTCTCTCATGTGTGTCAGGGAGACTATACCGGGTCGTCCTGGTCTCTCATGTGTGTCAGGGAGACTATACCGGGTCGTCCTGGTCTCTTATGTGTGTCAGGGAGACTATACCGGATCGTCCTGGTCTCTCATGTGTGTCAGGGAGACTATACCGGGTCGTCCTGGTCTCTCATGTGTGTCAGGGAGACTATACCGGGTCGTCCTGGTCTCTCATGTGTGTCAGAGAGACTATACCGGGTCGTCCTGGTCTCTCATGTGTGTCAGGGAGACTATACCGGGTCGTCCTGGTCTCTCATGTGTGTCAGAGAGACTATACCGGGTCGTCCTGGTCTCTCATGTGTGTCAGAGAGACTATACCGGGTCGTCCTGGTCTCTCATGTGTGTCAGGGAGACTATACCGGGTCGTCCTGGTCTCTCATGTGTGTCAGGGAGACTATACCGGGTCGTCCTGGTCTCTCATGTGTGTCAGAGAGACTATACCGGGTCGTCCTGGTCTCTCATGTGTGTCAGGGAGACTATACCGGGTCGTCCTGGTCTCTCATGTGTGTCAGAGACTATACCGGGTCGTCCTGGTCTCTCATGTGTCAGGGAGACTATACCGGGTCGTCCTGGTCTCTCATGTGTCAGGGAGACTATACCGGGTCGTCCTGGTCAATAAACTAAAATATAGATTAAACTAAATAATACATTTGATAATAGAACAAGTATTCTGGAATTTATTCTTCAGCGTGAAGATGGCTGTAATGTTTTGTTTACTGACTTTGAAGTAGACGCGGCTCTACATAAAGGCATAGCTACATCTCCCATGAAGGATTAAATTACATATGGTACACTGCGTATGCATCTACTAGTGCCAGGACATTCTTTTCTTGAATTGTATAATATGAGATGTGTAACTGGAGAGCTTCCAAAGTCGTGAACCAACAATCTTATTATTCCTAAATCTAACAAGCAGTCCACCCAATTTCCCTCACTAGTTGTCTCTGTGTCTAGAGACGATGGTTCTAAACCGTCTCTTTTATAGAGTTAGTAACTTGTTGTCTCCCAAGATGTATGACTTCACGCATGGAAGGAGTGTACATCACTGTATTACCGCCTTCCTCACCTTCCATACTGATAGGTCATATACAACTTTCCTAAACACACATAGAAATCATATTAACGTGACATATCTCAATGAGAAATTCAGTATTTCAGAAGTTGTGGCGTAAGGTGGGACCACCTTGCCCTTCCCCCCCAGTACTTGTGAGTCTTACGTAAACACTTATTATGACTTATTATTACTAAGCTAATATGACTTATTAGCTCAATTAAAATTTAATTTAATTTTTGACATAGGAAGAGGAAATGAAATAGTTCTTAGGCTCCAGCTCCTGTCTCCCGCCTTGGTTCTCCATTGTGATTTCATTAATGTTGTTGTTGTTAAAGATTCAGCAACTAGGAACAGAAGTTGCAAGTAGCACGGGATATGGTGAGCCCGTAGTGGACTTATTTCCTTAATATAAATCCTATGCAAATGAAATTTAAAATAGATACCAGCGGGACAAAAGAAGGTTCATGGGTTGTAGCTCCTGTCCTCCGTCATAGTTCTTCGTTGAAATTTCGTAGGTATACATCAATACATCAGATTTTAGATTAAATTAAAAACATAGTTGCTAAGGACTAAGACAATAAAGAGAACGTAGCTCCTGGGCCCTGCCTCCAGCTCTGGGACCCAGTTCATCTCTAATTTCCTTACTATACATTCGATTTAAATAAAATTTAAAATAATTACCTTTGAGACAGTCGCGGGATAGGAAGTAGTTGTGGGGCTCCGCCTCTCATTCCAAGTCGTAATTTATCTACACTTTTGGACAGTTATAAAAATTATAAGACATCGATATATTGGAACCTTTATTACTATCGCAACCACTTTATACTTGCAAGCATTATGACTGCAAGCCTTATGACTGGAAGCATTATGACAACAAGCATAATGACAGCAAGCACTGACTGGAAGCATTATGACAAGCATTATGACAGCAAGCATTATGACAGCAAGCATTATGACGGCAATCATTTTGACTACAAGCATTATGACAACAAGCATTATGACGGCAAGCACTATGACTGGAAGCATTATGACTGGAAGCATTATGACTGCAAGCATTATGACAAGCATTATGACAGCAAGCACTATGACTGGAAGCATTATGACTGGAAGCATTATGACTGCAAGCATTATGACAAGCATTATGACAGCAAGCATTAGAACAACAAGCATTATACCTGCAAGCATTATGATGGCAAGCATTTTGACTGTAAGCATTATGATGGCAAGCACTTTGACTGCAAGCATTATGACGGCAATGTGACTGCAAGCAATATACCTGCAAGCATTATACCTGCAGGCATTATACCTGCAAGCATTATACATACAAGCATTATGATAACAAGCATTATGACGGCAAGCATTATGCATACAAGCATTATACATGAAAGCATTACAACAAGCATTATGCCTGCAAGCATTAAGACTGCAAGCATTATGACAATAAGCATTATAACAGCAAGCATTATACCTGCAAGCATTATGCCAGCAAGCATTATACCTGCAAGCATTATGCCAGCAAGCATTATACCTGCAAGCATTATGCCAGCAAGCATTATACCTGCAAGCATTAGGACTACAAGCATTATGCCTGCAAGCATTATGACAAGCATCATGACTGCAAGCATTATGCATGCAAGCATTATGACAACAAGCATTACGACTGCAAGCATTATGACGACAAACACTTTGAATGCAAGCATTATGACGGCAAGCACTTTGACTGCAAGCATTATGACGGCAATGTGACTGCAAGCAATATACATGCAAGCATTATGACAACAAGCATTATGACGGCAAGCATTATGCCTGCAAGCATTATGCATGCAAGCATTATGACGGCAAGCATTATGACTGCAAGCATTATTACAATAATTATAACGGCAAGCATTATGATGGCAAGCATTATAATTGTAAGCATTAGGACTGCAAGCATTATGTTTGCAAGCATTATGACAGGCATCATGACTGCAAGCATTATGAGTGCAAGCATTATGACTGCAAGCATTATGCCTGCAAGCATTATGACTGCAAACATTATGACAGCACGTATTATACATGCAAGCATTATTCATACAAGTATTATGGCTGCAAGCATTATAAATGCAAGCAATATACTTCCTAGCATTATACATGCACGCATTATGACTGCAAAAATTTTGCCTGCAAACATTATGTTTGCAAGCAATATGACTGCAAGCATTATACATGCAAGCATCATGCCAGCAAGCATTATACATGCAATCATTATACATGCAAGCATTATGACTGCAAACATTTTGCCAGCAAGCATTATGATGGCAAGCATTATGACAAGCATTATGACAGCAAACATTATAGCAGCAAGCATTATGACTGCAAGCATTATACCTGCAAGCATTATGACTGCAAGCATTATAATTGCAAGCAATATACTTGCAAGCATTATAACTGCAAGCATTATAAATGCAAGCATTATACTTGCAAGCATTATACATGCAAGCATTATACATGCCAGCATTATGCCGCAAGCATTATGACTGCAAGCATTATGACTGCAAGCATTTTGTCGGCAAGCATTATGACTGCAAACATTATACATGCAAGCATTATGACTGCAAACATTATACATGCAAGCATTATGACTGCAAACATTATACATGCAAGCATTATGATGGCAAGCATTATACATGCCAGCATTTTACGTGCAAGCATTATGACGGCAAGCATTATGACTGTAAACATTATACATGCTAGCATTATGACAGCAAGCATTATATGTGCAAGCATAATGGCGGCAAGTATTATGTCGGCAAGCATTATGAGGGCATTATACCTGAAAGCATTTTGACAGCAAACATTATGACTGCAAGCATAATGACTGCAAGCATTATGACATTCATTATGACTGCAAGCATTATGACGGCAAGCATTATGACATTCATTATGACTGCAAGAATTATGACGCTCATTATGACTGCAAACAATATGACGTTCATTATGACTGCAATCATTATGACGTTCGTTATGACTGCAAGCAGTCATTATGAACAACCACAACCCTCCCTTCTTCCCGTCCTCCCTCCACCCACAACCCTCCCTTCTTCCGTCCTCCCTCCACCCACAACCCTCCCTTATTCCAGTCCTCCCTCCACCCACAACCCTCCCTTCTTCCAATCCTCCCTCCACCTACAACTCTCCCTTCTTCCCGTCCTCCTTCCACTTACAACCCTCTCTTTTTCTACATAGTCAACATACAACCTTCCATCTGACTCTCCTGCTGTACACTTACCAACCCGTCCTCGACTCAAGTCCATTACATCCAGCGGTCGACCCCACAGACGCATTCATAAATTTTTACATGCTGTTCATTCAAGACGAGAATTTTCTCAAAAATAAATTAATATTATAATATATTAGCATGCAGGCGAAGAGTCACAATAACGTGGCTGAAGTATGTTGACCAGACAAGCTACTTGAGAATGGTCCAGGACGGACCGAAACGTCGTCGTCCCTTCAACTTCTAGTGTGTGGTCTGGTCAACATATATTAGCATATTATGCATATATAGGCATAGGTTAGGTGTTTAAGTTCTTTTGGCGATTATTTGGATGTGTAGTACGTGGGTGAAGCATTTACAGTGTTGTGGTTCTGTAATAACCCGTTATATCACCATTGTAATAAAACGTTAAGTCGTAATATTGTAATACCCTTGACTACCCTTAAACCATAATATTGTAAACTGAACACTGTACACTCCTCTTTCTTCTCCACTTAGTAAACCAGCAAACACTATTAACGGACCAGTATGACCCCTCACTGGACTGTCACGAATATAAGCTGAATATTAAATAAGGACATCACAAGGAATAGGGATTATTAATTTTCTTACCTTTATACACTGCCACCACCTTCCAAATGAATGAATGTGTCTATAATCATTGGTCCCCAGGAAGGAAGGGACTCGATAATCAGGGAACTCAACGGACCAGTGATTGAAATTGAATGAATTAATACTTTAGTCTTACTGAACTGAACGGGAGATTCTCGATTGACTTTAATTCCTAAGATGGAGAAACACAGGGGAATTTCTAAACACAGCACATGAAAATCACCAGGATGAATAGATAACACCATCAATAAACACAAGGGGACAGATAACTCACCACAATGACGTTAACATTATTTTATTATTGAAACTGTATATTTAAATCACAATTGAAATATAGCCTACTCTAATAACACCTACCAAAAAGAGAGGCAATGGATAGCAATACTGACATACAAGAACCGTGGAGCACAATTACCTTTCAATACTGCAACTTGCCAAAAGATGTTGAATGGCGGTCCGCAGGTCAGTTGACCTGTACCTTTAAGTTGAAACTCCCCAGACACACTGAATTCTCTCTCTTAAAAAAATGCTACCACACTCCTAGGCCCAAATTAACTCCGCCTCTCCCAAGCCTAGGCCAATGGATTTAAACATAACTGGGTGAACTAGAACTGAGCCAATGGCATGGCAGGCACTCCTGAGACTGCCTTTCTACTCAACCAATGAGCGCAGAGTGTCACTCTCAGACCAGACAATTCTTGACTAGCCCCGCCCCTTAGGACCTGGGGCATAGGCCTTGTTTCTGAAAGTTCTGTTTTACTCCCGTAGGCTCGCGCACCATTCCCACGGGTGAGACAGGAAATCCTACAGGACGGTTGGCTTTCTCTGGCTGCCCGAAATTTGAGAACACAAGTTTTATTGGCCCTGGAGTATTTGTACTAAAATTTGTCACTGACCATGCCGATGACGGGAGGCCGAGGGGAGCAGTGGCTTCAAGCTTTATGACCCTTGACGAAAGATGGGGATGGCCCACGGGGGGAGGAGAGAAAGGGAGAAGGGAGGAAGGGAGAAGGGAGGAAGGGGGAAGGGAGGAAGGGAGAAGGGAGAACCAATGATCTACGCCAGATCATTACAACTACCCCTCCTCGGAAATTAAGAAATTTGTGTGTAAAGAAATTTACAAACACTTTTCTTATCCAAAACCCTGACCTATCATCATCAATTACTCCACAAACAACATTTAACTCAACAATAGATGACCCATTGCCTCAAACAAAAGAAATAATTATCTAATCCTAACTAATAATGGCAAAACACATAAAAACAAAATAATGTTTTCCTCCAAAACAAAAAATAATGGCACCCCCAAAGGTGTGCCCCAGCACGTATACATAAAAACAAACACAGCAATAATACATAACATAAGGACAGAGACCGTCTCTAATCCTGGCTGTCCACTTGGATGCAGCCCTGTACCTTCCAACTACCTGGAAGACAAAACATCCTATACCTGTCTTGATATAGAAACCAAATCCAAACCTGACAACAATCACTAGCTAAAACAGCCGATAGCTTTCCGCTATCCCAGTATTCCACCTGGAACAAAAATCAAACACATCACATCACATAAAAAAATATTAAAAAGAATCAATGTCATCAAAAATAAAACAAATTATAAATTCCATAAAAAATATAGAGGAATATTCCCTCTCAGGGACCCCGTGTCCCACACCTGTGGCAACTGCCTACCACAGCGTGTCCATATCCTTAACCTAAAGAAAATACACAAAAATATTTTTATTAAAAAAAATTCAATGTCCACAGACATGTCTCTTAACCAACAACAACAGCGGGTGAACACATTTTTCAGACTGTGTACCACACCTTATTGTTCAGTAATCCACAAAAAAAATTAAAAAATATATATATAAATCTCAGTATCTAGGATCTAGAAAAATCTAGATAAAGTTCCCCACTGATCAACGTTTCTAGAGATCCTACTAGATGGTTCTCAAAACAGTTCACTCAAACAACTTTTCTAGAGACAAGGTAATTTTCTAGTAACAATTTCTAGATGTTCACTTTCTAGATTTCTTTTTCTATTTCACTAGTTCTAGTTTTCAACATTTAATACTGTTCCAGAGAGCGTTCCGAAGGTGTACAGAGGTGTTACTATCAGATGGAAAATTAGAAAGTTGAACTAACTGTTCCGAGTTAACACAGTTTACTATATTACTTAAAATTCATTTTATATAAACTTTTCTATACAGAAGTTCTATCGTTCGGTCCTGGTGACATCTCGTTGTTGTAGATTCCGGCGACTACCTCAAGTTGCTTGGAGATCCTGGTCATCTGGAAGTTCCATTTCCGGCCTCGGCCAACTACGGACAGTACAGGGGGTCTCGTACTGCCCGCCCTGGCTTGCGTGACAGCTGACAGCTGGCGGCTGTCAGCTCAGGTGGACCCTGCTAACAGGAACCCGGGTTCACCTCTTCTTATCGCTTCCAACAGTCATGATGGATTGTTGTTAACCATGGCTGCCACCGTAGAGCACAGCTTCGACGTGTCATGATGTCTCGCGTTGGTAGTGAGGTTCGAGTGGCGTTGAAGAGGATGGCATGGTGACAGGACAGGTGGGCCCTGCCTCAGCTCCTGGGCGACGTCATCTACCGACGTTTACTTGTTATCCCGGTACTACTGGGCCGGTACACCTTTCCGTGCAACCCCTCGTGCAGCTGAGCTTGGGCCGAGATACAGGGTTGTACCTCCTCTGGCGAAACAGCAGCACTCTGTAGGGGTAGTGCTGTTCGTACCCGGGACCGCCGTGTTGCCTCTTCGTTTCCACAGACGACGCAACCGCAGGTTTTGAGAGAGCTTACAGTCGTTGCAATTAGCGTTCTTCTTCGTAGACCACTCGTCTTCCACTTCCGGTTTTCCGCAGTCTTGACTTGGCGGCTGGTGGACTTGGTTGGTGACCTTGAGACAGCTAGCCCTCGGCTGTGATGGTGGCTGACTCTGCTCCGTGAAGACAGCATGGCTGGACTGGGACAACCTCGTTAGTGACGTGAGGTGTCGGCTGGGTGACTGTACGTCAGTCACCCCTTCCGGATAATCAATTGACGAGTTACCGGGTACAAGGGGGAGGACTTTATGTAACGTGCCTCAGACCCCGATCTTATCAGCCAGGTGGGTCATCCCCAGACCTGCTGATCTCGATCCTTGGTTCACGTGTGACTGGGAGGCTGGAACTGGTGTACCGTCAGACCTGAGAAAGACAGTCAACAACAAATGGCGGAAGCATGGATATTACTCTGAGGGAATAGGAAGTTGGAAAAACCCCAGAGCAGGCAAGTATGCTACCTGAGTCATGCACATCAGTAACTACACACCATTGCCTCTACAGGATTATATGAACTTTACTAAACCTGACTAGGGGAGATCATTACACTTACTGTACAGCTCGCGACCTTGTTACCATAGGGTGACAAGATTGAACTTGACTACTGATGAGGTTTGACAGGAGGTCATCCCCATCATCTGACTCATCACTTGGATCATTAGACAGGTCGGAATTAGACTTGCTGAAGGCAGCTCTAGTTCCTCCCTCGCGTGATAAGGTTTTAATTTATTAATATGAATTGTTCTCTCAACTTGGTCTTCAAAAATACCTTTATAACAAAATTAACCGGACCTTTTCTTTCAATTACTCGGTAGGGCCCCGCCATCTAGGTGCAAGTTTCCTACTCTGATTGGCGGGAGCCGCCTCATTAACTCTCAACACAAGACTCCCGACTTTCAATTCAAGGGGTCGTACCTTTTTGTCATAATGCTGAGCATAGCGATCTCGTGCTGTCTTGGAAGCCCTAGCTGCAATTCTCCATGCATTTTTCATCTTATTTAAAACTTCTGATGGGTATTCTTCCCCATATGCAATATTATGTCTGTTAAGCAGACCTGATGGGAATTACATGAATGACCTGTGAACAACAAAAGGGTTGGGTGTTAATGGACTGATGGATGGCAGTGTTCAGAGCAAACTGGACATAGGGAGGTGTCGTCCCACGAATTGACATCATGCTCTGCAATTGCGAGCATATCTTTAACTGATCGATTCGTCCGTTCTGTCAA
>WNGS01127449.1:0-12879 GCA_020271785.1 Procambarus virginalis | reverse complement strand
ACTCAAGGACAGGTTTACGAGAAGGAAAGATTGGGGAAGATGAAGACCAGAGCTAACAGAAGAAAAGTGGGAACCCAGTTCGGTAGCAACCTGCAACGGGTCCGCCAAAGAGTACCACGGAGGTGAAGGACCGGGGAAACATCGGGAACGAACTTACCACCTATCTTGCGGATACGCTTCCATATCTGTGGCAGGGGAGTTTCAGACGTGATTGTGGAGACATAAGAAGCCCAACATTCACGTTTAGCCGTACGGATGGCCCTACGGGCCACCGCACTCGCTTTCCGAAAGAAAAGAAAAGAATCGGTCGTCTGCCGACGGCGGTGCCTCTTCCAGGCTGCACGCTTACAGCGGACAGCCCGAGCACAGTCCGCATTCCACCAGGGAACGCACTTCCGTGGACCCCGAGAGAAGAGCGAGGAATAGAGCGGAGGGCAGCGTCGAAGACAGTGTCATGAAAAAGGAGAGAGCGCGAGGGAGAGGCAGAAGGGAGAGGTCAGAGAGAACAGCACTGAGGGTAAATAGGTCCCAGTCCGCTTGAGCAAACTGCCACCTAGGGAAAGAGAGGGAAGGGCGATAAGAGAAAAAGGACACAAGGATGGGGAAATGATCACTGCCATGGAGGTCATCCAGAACCTGCCACGTGAAATCTAAGTAAAGAGAGGAAGAGCAGAGAGAAAGATCAAGACAGGAAAGGGTGCGAGTCCGAGAGTCCAAATGAGTGGGCTCACCAGAATTCAGAAGAGACAGGGAAGAAGAGAGGAGAAATGGCTCAAGAAGGCGACCTCGGGTATTCGTCAGAACATCACCCCAAAGAGAATGACGACAATTGAAGTCACCCAGCAGGAGCACAGGCTCCGGCAAGGAGTCCAGGAGGTGTTTCAAATCAGGAAGAGAAAGCAGGACACTCGGGGGGAGATAAATGGAACAAACTGTGTACCATTTCCCCACAAAGATACGAGCAGCCGAACAGTGGAGAGGCGAAGGAAAAAGTAAAGGAACAAAGGGAACATCAGTACGAATCAAGAGAGCAGAAGAATTATGAGCCCAGCAACGGCTGGGGGGGGGGGAGAGAAAGGAATAGCCACGAAAACGACCAGGACGAGCACCAAGCATCGGCTCCTGGAGACAGACACAAAGGGGCGAAAACCGCGAAATCAGAAGTTGGAGTTCGAGGAAATTGGCGTAATAACCTCGAACGTTCCATTGAAGAATATACAACGACGAGAAGAGAAAGGACAACAACAGAAAACAAGGAAGAAACAAAGGCGAAAGAGCAACATAGCACGTTAAAGAATATCAGGGTCAGCAAAGTCAGGGTTAGGGGGCATGGGTAAACTGAGCAAAGACGGAGGGAAGGAATCGGGAGAACAGACCAGAGGTGGGCGGGCGGGGTCCGGGGAGGAGGAAGAAGGAGGAGAGACAACGGAGAGGAGCAGTCAAGGACAGCAGCAGGAAGAGGGGAGTAGAAAGAGGGGAGTGCACCGCAGGAATGGCAGCAACCGAAAGGGAAGCAGGGGCCAAAGAAACCTCCATAGCAGGAACAGGGGGAGCAACCACTTAAATGGGAGGGGAAGGAGCAATAGAGCCAGTAGTAGGGGTCGAGGAAGAAAGCGAGGCCTTCTTACCCGCCGGGGAGGAGGAAGGAGAGGAGCCAGGCTTACGCTTCTGGCTTAAAGAGACCGGTGTCCCAGCAACTACGTACCGGGCAACGGATTCCAGTGTCTCAACAGGAGAAGCCGAACGAGAGCACACATGATGGCCGTGAGGAGAGCGATGGACATCCGCCTGAACCAACAGGCGGTGGGGAGAGTCAAGAGATGGAGGAGAAGGATGGGAAGGAGGATCGGGAGACGAGGAAGAAGACACAGAGACACGACAGACCGGGTAGAAAGAAGGGGAACTCCAGACAGAGGACCAGGAGGGGGACCCTTCGGGACAGAACTCAAAGGAACAGAGGAGGAGGCAGTGGGTGTATCAGGGTCCAAAGCCCGGAAACGGTTGTGAGTTTGAGGAAGGTGGGAAGGACGAGGAGAAGAAGAGCGCAACACGCGAGCATAAGAGATATTAGCATAAGGCGGGAGCCGGCGAACCTGACGCCTCGCCTCAGGAAAAGATAAGCGCTCCCGGAGCTTCAAGCTGAGGACGGCTGCCTCAAGCTTGTAATGGACACACGCACGGGAGAAGGTAGGATGGGCCTCACCACAGTTGAGGCAACGAGCCTGGGGAGAAGTGCACTCTGACTTAGAGTGACCTTCGCCACCACACAAAGGACAGAAAACAGTCCCAGAGCAGCGGAGGGCACCATGCCCAAACCTCCAGCAGTTGTTACAGAGCCGAGGAGAAGGAATGTACTCCTGGACAGAGCACCTGGCACCAGCAAGAATAACGGAGGGTGGAAGGGTCCTACCATCAAAGGTAATCTTCACAACCCGAAGGGGTTGACGGCGACTACCACGCGGGGGACGAGTAAACGTGTCCACTTGGAGAATAGAATGGCCCTGGGCAGTAAGGATATGTCGAATATCGTCGTGGCAGTCTCGCAGATCCCGAACACCGGTCGCAACATGTGGGCGGGAGCAGAATAGTGCCAACACTGGCATTCAACCGAGCGTTCTTCGAGACCCGAACAGGGGTCTCGCCAAGGCAGGATAAGGCAGCCAAGCGGGAAGCAGCATCCTGACAAGGAGCAGCAACCACACGTGTACCGAGACGAGTGGGGTTGAAAGTAACAGAGGCATCCACGGAATCAACGAGATGTCGATGGAGGGAGAAATCATCAAGAGGCGCAGAATCAAGAGGGAGGAGATCAAAATATTTGGCCCACGAAGCGGGACCAAACAAGGCTTGATAGGTATCAGAACGGGAAGGAATCTAACTAGGGCGGCCGTGACGAGGACGGCGGTGAGAACCCCCAGAGAGAGGGGTTAAAAGGCGCAATAGTTACAACTAGACATGGAGCCGCGCCAGGGGATGAGGTAGTCACCACTGGGGGCTTGGGGCTCGACCCAACCACAGAGGGAGGGGAGCCGAGGGGAAGAGTCAGAGGCCAAAGGAGGAGCAAGGTCGGGGCCCAATGCAGCGGAGGTTGCAGAGCCTGGTCTTCCAATACAGGACGACTCGCGGGCTTGGTCGCCCACCCCACGAGCCTGAGAGGGTACAACAGAAACATTCATTGCCATAGAGACGAAAAGAGACATTCATCCACGAATGTGCCCCCATACCCACCATGGAGCCACAATTAGAGGCAGGACACCCAACAGGAAGCTATTGCCGATCGTGCCGGCGCCCCCTACGGGTGCGTCGTGAGTATACGCCCCACAAACGCCACCTTAAGAACCGTCAGTCCATCGAGATCGGGCTCAGCGACGAAAGGGGGATTGACAATAAAAGGTTCCCCTCGCTCGAGACGTTGGGTACTACAGTTCTACGGGTGCAAGAGTATGCCTCCTCAAGCACCCGGGTGTCAAAATAGAAGAAGTCCAAAGGAATAATCCAAAACAAGCAAAAGGTCGGCAGGAAACGACAAGCAGATAGGAGAAGAGGGGGAGAAAAACGAAACATAAGGAAAAGGAAAAGCGATCTGGCACAATTAGAAAAGTGCAGCAGCAGCAGGAGTGCAAGGCCATAAAAGGACAGAGGACTGTCCCACGAAGCATCACACTCCTGCAGCCGTCTAATAAGCCCTCTCACGACGCCAACGGGCCGGATGGGGAGAGGGGACTCGTTTCAAGACTATCTTACATAGGGTTTTGAAATGGTAAAAAAAATGGCAGATGCAGTTTAATGCTGACATATGTAAGGTTTTAAGGCTTGATGATGATGATAGAGTTAAAAGTTACGAGCTAGATGGTGTTGAAATTGCGATGTCCGATTGCGAAAGGGATCTGGGAGTTATGATTAAGAATTTATAACCAAAAAATCAATGCATAAATGCTCGTAATAAGGCAAATAGGACACTGGGATTTATTAATCTAAGCATTAGTAACAAGACACCTTTTGTTCTTCAGCTATATCTTGCTCTGGTTAGGCCCCATTCAGATTATGGGGCGTTATTCTGAAAAAATTTGACAAATCGAATATATGACAAATTTCTAAAAATACTACAAGGTTCTGGCAATAACGTGGTGCAAACTGTTTTATGTTATGATAAAAAATAACTATTAGATGCAAGTGATGAGTCACAATAACATGGCTAAAGTATGTTGATCAGACCACACACTAAAATGAAGGGACGACGACGTTTCGGTCCGTCCTGGACCATTCTCAAGTCGATTCTCATCGACTTGAGAATGGTCCAGGACGGATGTAATTTTCCCAGCCGCAACTGTCCCCAATCCGGTCGTCGCGGCTTGGGTGCGCCGTAGGGTGTTGTGTCGTATGTTATAAACGTCTATTATC
Source organism: Procambarus virginalis (assembly GCA_020271785.1). Lineage (NCBI taxonomy): Eukaryota > Metazoa > Arthropoda > Malacostraca > Decapoda > Cambaridae > Procambarus > Procambarus virginalis. The sequence goes on along the minus strand of WNGS01127449.1, from coordinate 8,478 downwards.
TTGTAATAGCGTGGAAAATAGCTTGTTATGCATAAACAAATTATAAACTCACTCATTGGCTACAGTCTCGAGTGAGAAGAGGGGGAGGGTTCAGCTGAGTCAGTCACACATTGTATCTCCCTGCTGGTGGAGCTATTGTCCACGCGGTCTCGCTCGAATATCGCATTTTTCTCGCATCTTCTGCACAATGCCGCGCGTGTCGAAGAGAAAGAAAGCTCTAAGCGCCAGAGGCACACACGCTAACCTTGTAAAGCTGCAGCGGAAAGCAGCTGCAGCCGCTTTGCTGTAAAGCCGGATTCTGACAAGTGAAGATAGAGGTGGCCTCTGTGAGGAGTGTGGCGGCGGCCACTACCTCACTACACACACTCCCACCCTGCCCCACATCACCAACCACTCCGGGTGATGCACACACCGCTCTTGATGTTGCATTTACAGCTCCAGATGTTGAACACACCACTCTTGATGTTGAAGGGCCCAGCACCTCACATGATGTTTCAGCAACTCCCAACATTTCCACAAAGCGTAAATGTATCCAGAGCAGTGCCAAAAAAAAAGTGAAGTTATTTCAAGAAGGAAAAGAAGGAAAAAATGATAATGACAGTGGCAGTGAAGGGAAATGTCGAATAAATCCATGTGAGTCAGTGCTAATGGTGACATATGAGGCTTGAAAATTACCTAGATGACAATTGTATATGCAAGTACTGCTCAAAGGCTACGGCACGTCATAAAATTACGATTGTGGAACATGATGTGCAAGTGACAAAAACCTGTAGTCATTGTTATTGTAAACTTACTGAAGCATTGAATGGAAACCATAAAAATCTAATATCCTTAGTGTACAGCAACATGCTAAATGGCAACAGATATACATATTACTAAGGCATGTGTTCTATAAATAACATGAAATTTGTATCACAAACCATATAACGAGATCCAGAAGAAGATAAGAGATGCTGCTAATGAGAGATGGGTGCATTTGCAAGAAAACACTGTCAGTATCATATTCGGTCATTACAAAAATCATTTGGATAGACACCCCATTGATGGCGTCCTAGACATTGATGTGTCCTTTGATGGATCTTGGCATACAAGGGGCCATCATTCACAAATTGGCACCGCTTTTGTTGTGGAAATATTCACAGGGCTGGTTGTGGACTACAATACTTTCTGCAAAAACTGCACCAAGTGTTCTGCGTTCAAGCGTAGAAAACAAAATGGAAAAATAACACAGGCCGAGTTTGACACTGAAATGGGTAAACATTTACCGGATTGTGACAAGAACTACAATGGAACTGCCAAAAATATGGAACCTGATGCCGCAACATTGATGTGGGGTCGATCTCTAGACAAAAAACTCAGGTATACGACCTTGATCGGTGATGGTGATTCTTCAGCCTTCAATATAATTTGTGCAATGAATAATGGTGATGGACCATATGCAGACGTAAGAGTGGATAAGGCTGAGTGCAGAAATCACTTCAGCAAGAGACTTGCAACACAGCTTCGTAACTTTCAGAAAACAGCTGTTGAATTGAAGGAGACAAAATGGCCAGTCAAAAAGACCAGACGAATGTCACTGGTCAAAGGGAAGGATAAATTAACTGACAGCACCATTCTGAAGTTGGCAAGTTACTTCACAAAAGCCATCAGGGATAACATCAACTCTGACTGGAAACAAATGAGGGATGCCTGCCTGTCTGGACTGTTCCATGCAACGTCGACGGATGAAAAGGCAATGCACATGCACTGCCCTAAAGGCAAAGACTCTTGGTGTTTCTACCAGCAAGACATTACAAATGGAAAAACCCCACGATCCCACAAGACGATGAAAGTACATTTCCAGCTTCCCAGTATTCACATGACTGAAGTCTTTAAGATATACTACAATCTTGTATCGGAGGACAACATGACCAAGTGCCTGAAGGGGAAGACTCAGAATCCAAACGAGTCTCTACACCACCGAGTTTGGCAACTCGCCTCCAAAGACAAATATGTTAGTCGCGTAATGGAAGACTTCGCCATGACAATGACAGCTGTCAACTACAATGCTGCAACCCGTCCTCGCAAATCTAATAAGTCAATATTGACTTAGTTGCATGCATAGGTGACATACTTAACAATAGTTTCCCTTGAAAAGCTCCATAGAAAACACCGACCTTACCTAACCTTGTTAGTATGTTAAAATAAGCATCTTATAGCTTCGTAATTACAATTGTTACTTAACCTATTATAGGTATAGGTTAGGTAATAATTGTAATTACGAAGCAATAAGATGCTTATCTTAACATACTAACAAGGTTAGGTAAGGTCGGTGTTTTCTATGAAGCTTTTAAAGGGAAACTATTATGTCACCTATGCACATATTTAATAAGTCAATATTGACTTATTAAATTTGCGAGGACGGGTTGAACGCTGGGTATATGATGGGATCTCTGACGAACCTCCTTGGTCTACCACAGTGTGACATGCGGGACTGGTGGTTCAACATGAAGGACAAGAAGATGCACAATCCAACGAGACACACCACCAAGCCAAGAAAGGCTCCTGAGGAAGCTGACCTCAGCTATGGGGCAGGTGCCTACTAGTGCCATTGCAGTGCCACCTTGAGGACTCATATTTCAGACCAATTATTTTAGGTTAGTATGTTTGTGTTATATTTTGATATTACATCATAAATATTGGTAAATATACCCGCTTTATTTTTTTTTATTTATTTTTTTTTTTTTTGTTATCAGGCGATCTTCATGGAACTTGCACACCTTACTGAAGGCATGTCTATCTACAAGGATGCAAATTTCGAATGAAATTGGTCGACATCAACCTCAGCCACAGGTGGCTGAACTTTGACCTTTATTTTCTACAGGTAGGTAATTAGCAACTACATGGTTGAATGACTTATTTATTATTCAATTTACATGAAACTTGCACATTATATGTAGAGTTTATCCCTCTACACAACTGTATTTTTATTTTCCTAAATCCATTTATTGATTTTATAAATTTATAAACAATATGTTATTGCATATTTTTTAGGGGAACTTTGAAAATTTGTATTATTGCCCTAAATACATTTGAGATAGAAATATTCCTAAAGAACCTTTATTATACAGTAATGTGATAGCCGAGTGTCATAGAAATGATTTCGGTTGACAATTGTGTTTGTTATGCAACAGTGGAAAATTTTGAAAAATTGTCTTTTTTTCTCCCTCTCTATTTAGGCTGCGATACTGAAACTTGGACCAGTTGCAGCCGTTTTCACATGCAAAACATCAATAAATTTTGATTGCACTAGAACAACTTTTAATCATCCCCAATAACGCCCCCTTATGCAGTTCAGTTTTGGTCGCCGAATTATAGAATTTATATAAATTAACTTAAACATGTCCAGCATAGGATGACAAAGCTAATCCCGCAAATTACACCTGTCATATGAAGAAAGATTAACAAAACTTAATTGCATTCATTGGAAAGGCGGAGAGTTAGGGGTGACATGATAGAGGTTTACAAGTTGATGAATGGACATAAAGGGGGGATACTAATAGGGTATTAAAAGTATCAACAAGACAGAACACGAAACAATTTAAATAAACTGGATAAGTTTAGATTTAGGAAAGACCTGGGTAAATACTGGTTCGGTAACAGGATTCCTGATTTGTGGAACCAATTACCGCATAACGTGGTAGCGTGGTGGACGTGGGGTCCCTTATTGTTTCAAACGAGGGTTGGACCTGTACTCGCCTAGTTGTACTCACCTAGTTGTGCTTGCAGGGGTTGAGCTCTGGCTCTCTGGTTCCGCCTCTCAACGGTCAATCAATTAATGTACAGGTTCCTGAGCCTACTGGGCTCTATCATATCTACACTTGAAACTGTATGGAGTCAGCCTCCACCATAACACTTCCTAATGCATTCCATTTGTCTACTACTCTGACTGAAAAAATTCTTTCTAACGTCTCTGGCTCATTTGGGCACTCAATTTCCACCTGTGTTCCCTAGTGCGTGTGCCCCTTGTGTTAATGGCAAACCTTTGAATCTTTTCCAGTTTAGTCTTATACTTGACTAGATATGGACTCCATACTGGGGCCGCATACTCCAGGATTGGTCTGACACATGTGGTATATAATGTTCTGAAAGATTCCTTACACAAGTTTCTAAAGGCCGTCTAATGTTAGCCAACCTGGCATATGCCGCTGATGTTATCCTCTTGATATGAGCTTCAGGGGATAGGTCTGGTGTGATATCAACCCCATCAGGTCTTTCTCTCTGGCTCTAAGTATTTCATCTCCCAAATGATACCTTGTATCTGGCCTCCTGCTCCATACACCTATCTTCATTACATTACATTTGCTTGGGTTAAACTAACAATCATTTGTTCGACCATTCCTGCAGCTTGTCCAGGTCTTCTTGAAGCCTCAAGCTGTCCTCCTCTGTCTTAATTTCTCATAATTTTAGCGTCGTCAGCTAACATTGAGAGGAATGAGTCTATACCCTCCGGGAGATCATTTACGTATATCAGAAACATGATAGGTCCGAGTACAGAGTCCTGTGGGACTCCACTGGTGACTTCACGCCAATCTGAGGTCTTACCCCTCACTGTAACTGCTTCCTATTGCTTATGTACTCCCTTATCCACTGGAGCGCCCTACCAGTTAGTCCTGCCTGTTTCTTCAGCTTGTGCATCAGCCTTTTGTGGGGTACCATGTCAAACGCTTTCTGATAGTCTAAAAAAAATGCAGTCCACCAATCCTTCTCTTTCTTGCTTAATCTTCGTCACCTGATAGTAGAATTCTATTAAGCCTGCAAGGCAAGATTTCCCCTCCCTGATCCCATGTTGATTTGTCACAAAGTCCCTTCTCTCCAGATGTGTTACTAGGTTTTTTCTCACGATCTTCATCACCTTGAATGGTATACATGTTAAAGACACTGGCCTGTAGTTCAATGCCTCTTGTCTGTCGCCCTTTTTGTATATTGGGACCACATTAGCCGTCTTCCACTCTCGTTTCCAGTGACCTACTATACACTATGGAGAGTGGCAAACAAAGTGCTCCTGCACACTCTTTCAATACCCATGGTGAGATTCCGTCCAGCCCAACTGTATACGAGTGGGATTGAGTGGACATAAATAGAAGCTGCTTCGTATAGGCCAATAGGTTTTCTGCAGTTACCTTCATCCTTATGTTCACCTTAACGAACCACTAAGTAGGTATAGTGAGTCAAAACAACGAGGAGTGACCGTCACACACCAGCCAGCCAACGTCCCCACCTTCCGTCTCTCAACACCTCACTCTCAAACTTTTCTCCTCCAACCATACTGTTTGCGGTGTTAATACACTATACACACACAAATAAAAATGTACATGTTCATTTGTTCAAAATATTAAGTCTCGAAGTTCTTCACCGATTGCTTTGAAATTTTGACAATGTTGCATTTGAACACACACGTGTTTTTATATACCTACTATATAGATGTCACCTGTAACAGGTATTGTTTTTTCAACTTTCATGTGAGGGGAGGACGAAGGTATGGGGGGATTGGTGGGAAGGACGAGGGGGATTGGTGGGGAGGACGAGGGGGATTGGTGGGGGGCGATTGGTGGAGATGACGAGGGGATCGGGGGATAGGTGGGGAGGGTCGGGATTTCTAGAGTTGGCAAACCAGACGATGTATCTCCACAGACAATGGAATAAAAAATATGGCATATCCACAAGCATTGTGAAATTAAACATTAGAAACCTGCACTCTTTTCATACTTTTCCATTTAACCAGACTGAGCCACAGCAACGCGTTGCTGGGTACAGCTAGTTACATACAAGTATCTACAAATATCTTTGTATGCAATATTGCATGTGTAGAGGACATTTAAATTACAAAGTCTCTGAATCAAATTAAAGTATCTGAAAGACATTTTAAACTTCAAGAGGCTGTAAGGCTGGAGTCTTATGAGGAACGCATTTTCAACTACGAAGGTTCTTCCTGGTAAAATATTCTGCGAGGACAAAGCTGCCTCAAAAATTCTAAGTATGAAAGCACAGCAAGCCACACTGCAGTGGGTGTTGCAACGGATGGCAACTGCTTATTTAATGCTCTGTCTCCTTGTGTGGAAACTAAACCAAAGCAATAGAAATAAAAAGTACTTACAGCAATTGAGCTCGTTTAACATGGGGCTGTACAAGGCACAGCCTCTGAACACCGATACTAGTTTGGTCTCTCCAACTTTCAATAACCTGTGTCTAGACTGTGCTATAGGTGGGGAGTTCTCCTGTGCCTGGACAATACATGCTGCGAGCACTGCTGTAGAGCGGGAAACTTTGGCTGTGTATCCACCCGAGAACGGTTTGTTAAATGATCTTAGTGTGTATATACTGAACAAAACATAAACCAAGGGGCAATGCGTCTGGATATTTTATTCGTACTGGGACTGGACCTGAAAAAATAAAAAGTGAATTGTGGCAACCAAACCATTTTGTACTATTAATGCCATTGCCTCAACGTGGTAATTTAACCAAGTCAAATGTTACAAAGTGCAGCAACATCAACAGATTCTGACACCAACCTTACCCAAAAAGTGTACACATCGACTCCAGTTGATGGTAGTCTGCCATCTTCGTCAATCGAAGATGCTAATATTTCTACGCATACTGAAGTGCCCAAAACGCAGACAAAGTCAACGAATTTCTATGACAAAGTTGTGATAAACTTTAAAGCAAAAAATCTAAACAAATTATTCCATTTTGCTAGACTGTATTCATTATGTGCATAAATCGATCGTTTCTGGAAAAAAAATATTTTGTGGTGGATAGCCCCAAAATATTTTAAATGAATGGGCTAAATTAAAACTACGTTTCCCTGATTGTGGGGTATGGAACAGTACTAAAGGAACCACTGAACTCTTCATACGTTTGTAACGACGAAATTTTAAAGGTAATTTCATTTTTTTAAACAAAGGTAATTATTGAACCAAAGTACAAGGAAAAACTGAAGTATGTGCTAATGAAGAATCAGCCCTTAATTGACAATCGTGAAAATGCACTTTTATTATGCAACCCTAAAAGCTAAAAAAAGGGGGTTACAGTTGTAAACAAGTTTAACAAACTCATTGTAATGGAATACTGTAAAAAATAAACTATACAGTACATTATAATTCATTGGAATGCTTACTATGTAAAGGCCCTAAACGGTAAGGTCAAGATGCATATCAAAACCTGCTTTCAGAAGATTTGTTGCTCAGCAGCAGATGCATCTTTGATAATTGTCAACTGTATTTGACAGCAACTGGCACTGCGTGGAACTTCAGACTAAAATGAATCAAGTTCATTGATGAACCACACAGGGACTAACATTGATAGTCATTCTAGCCTGAAAAGACAATAATATTTCACACTATGAAGGTATTTAACGTTTAATATCTTTAATTTAATGATTTATTTCTATAGGTTTTTAGCCCATGGGCTGCTCTTGCAATTAAAGAGCCAGTTAAAGCGTTAGTCTGCAACACACCCAGGTGCAAGAACGAAAAAAGTCTTATAAAAGTGTTGTGTTACCTCGCCCCCCCCCTAAAAAAAGGGTTATATAATGAAATGCTATTTTCTGGGCGAGCCCCAGAGGCTCCCTGGAGCTATCGAGCTAGTGTGTGTTAAATTAGCCTGAGGCATTAGCTATGGAGTTCGACCTACCTGGAAGGATGGCGCCAGAACTTGACCCATATAGAGAGGTTTCAGGGAGCAGTGGCCCTGGAAAACCCGTGGTTGGAGTGTTTTCCTTATCTGCCATCGACCGGGGTTACGCACCCAGAAAGGTAGGCATAAAAAAAACCCACATGGTAAGAAACTAACAACGAAAACCTCAAAGATAGGTAGAAGACTTCAATCCCAAGGAAACAAGCGAACATTACACTACGGCCACTGCACTATTCATCCACACGGCCGTCCCTTCCCAAGTGAGGAAATGGGGGGACCCCCAAAACTACTCGCGGCAGCTGCCTAGCACTTCAGTTCGAAAGTAAAGCATCAACAGGAAAAAATGCCGACAGGGAAGGGAGGGTTGCCATGGACCCTCCGGGGCTCGCCCAGAAAATTTCATTTCATTACATTCAACCCACTTTTTCTGTGGGGAACCCCTACGGTGCTCTGCAGCTACATTCCCAAACGTAAAAGGAAAAGAGGGACGGGTCCAGGAAACGGCCGCCACAAACCCCTCAATGCGAAGTCGACAGAACTGGCTGCAACCTAAAGCAACCAAGAAAGCCCAAGAGCAGGACCGGTAGTAAAGTAACAGGCGGCCAGGACCCTGTACGACCTCAAAATTCCCGTGCCTGAATATCGACCCAAGACAAGTTTCCAAACACGGCAGCCAATGTAGCAAACTTCCTAACGTCATGGGCACGAGGATAGACCGAAGGCTGGCGAGACAACCCTGCAGACGTCCTGAAAGACCCGAGCCCTGGACCAGGGAACCAGGGAAACCGGATCAACCCAAAGCGC
>WNGS01127445.1:0-15086 GCA_020271785.1 Procambarus virginalis | reverse complement strand
ATAGCATCTTATAGCTTCGTAATTACAATTGTTACTTAACCTATTATAGGTATAGGTTATCTTTAGGTTATCTTTAGATGATTCGGGGCTTTTTATGCGTCCCCGCAGCCCGGTCCTCGCCAGGCCTCCACCCAGGAAGCAGCCCGTGACGCTGACTAACCCCTAGTACCTATTTTACTGCAGGATGACAGGGGCATAGGTGACAGAAACTCTGCCGCAATTTTCTCGCCAGCGCACTGGGATCGAACCCAGGACCACAGGATCACTTAGTCCGCGTGCTGTCCGCTCGGCCGACCGCTCCATTAGGTTAGGTATAATTGTAATTTTTAACATGCTAACAAGGTTAGGTAAGGTCGGTGTTTTCTATGAATATTTCAAGGGAAACTATTATGTTAAGTATGTCACCTATGCACGCAACTAATAAGTCAATATTGACTTATTAAATTTGCGAGGACGGGTTGAACATCCAGTACCCACAAGGTTCGGGTTTTCCTCCTCAATGTTGGTAATGATCTCCCTTTGTTTTCTTTCGGTCAGCGATGCAGCGGCTGTTCCCGCTGATCAAGACTGTCCGGTCGGCGGTGTACTGAGGTGGGCAGAGAGGACACAGGTGCTCATCGAATTTTTTTGGAGTTTTTCGAGGTCGTTCGGACACGAGAGAGAGCACAATATTCTCCCTTCCTTGACCGAGGTCGTGGGTGTTATGCTGGCGCCTTCTTTTAGGCTCTTCAAGACGTTGCTTTTGGTGTAAAGGGGAGCACCTCACGACACTAGTGGTGGGTCACACTGGTGGTGGGTCACACTAGTGGTGGGTCACACTGGTGGGGGGTCACACTGGTGGTGGGTCACACTGGTGGGGGGTCACACTGGTGGTGGGTCACACTGGTGGTGGGTCACACTGGTGGGAGGTCACACTGGTGGTGGGTCACACTGGTGGGGGGTCACACTGGTGGGAGGTCACACTGGTGGTGGGTCACACTGGTGGTGGGTCACACTGGTGGTGGGTCACACTGGTGGTCACACTGGTGGGGGTCACACTGGTGGTGGGTCACACTGGTGGGGGGTCACACTGGTGGGAGGTCACACTGGTGGTGGGTCACACTGGTGGTGGGTCACACTGGTGGTGGGTCACACTGGTGGTGGGTCACACTGGTGGTGGGTCACACTGGTGGTGGGTCACACTGGTGGTGGGTCACACTGGTGGGAGGTCACACTGGTGGTGGGTCACACTCGTGGTGGGTCATACTGGTGGTGGGTCACATTGATGGGGGGTCACACTGGTGGTGGATCACACTGGTGGTGGGTCACACTGGTGGTGGATCACACTGGTGGGTGTCACACTGGTGGTGGGTCACACTGGTGGGGTGTCACACTGGTGGGAGGTCACACTGGTGGTGGGTCACACTGGTGGTGGATCACACTGGTGGTGGGTCACACTGGTGGTGGGTCACACTGGTGGGGTGTCACACTGGTGGGTGGGTCACACTGGTGGTGGGTCATACTGGTGGTGGGTCACACTGGTGGGGGGTCACACTGGTGGGGGTCACACTGGTGGGGGTCACACTGGTGGGGGGTCACACTGGTGGTGGGTCACACTGGTGGTGGGTCACACTAGTGGTGGGTCACACTGGTGGGGGGTCACACTGGTGGTGGGTCACACTGGTGGGGGTCACACTGGTGGGGGTCACACTGGTGGTGGGTCACACTGGTGGTGGGTCACACTGGTGGTGGGTCACACTGGTGGTGGGTCACACTGGTGGGGGGTCACACTGGTGGTGGGTCACACTGGTGGGGGGTCACACTGGTGGTGGGTCACACTGGTGGTGGGTCACACTGATGGGGGGTCACACTGGTGGTGGGTCACACTGGTGGTGGGTCACACTGGTGGTGGGTCACACTGGTGGTGGGTCACACTGGTGGTGGGTCACACTGGTGGGGGTCACACTGATGGTGGGTCACACTGGTGGGGGTCACACTGGTGGTGGGTCACACTGGTGGTGGGTCACACTGATGGGGGGTCACACTGGTGGTGGGTCACACTGATGGGGGGTCACACTGGTGGTGGGTCACACTGGTGGTGGGTCACACTGGTGGTGGGTCACACTGGTGGGTGGGTCACACTGATGGGGGGTCACACTGGTGGGGGGTCACACTCGTGGTAATAGTGTGAATAGTTCCGTCATAAGTATTTCTGGCTAGTTGTTCGACTTTTATGAGAACGTCTTCAGGAATGTGAGCACTTCTTACATCTTGGTGTTGTGTAATATGCACATAATATATCCACTCCTAGTTAAACCCAGATGCAACACCAGTCAGAGGGATAAAAGCCCTAAACAAGAAAATAATCAACACAGAATATGCAGCAATATTCAATGAAACATGTCAAAATGAAATCCTGCGGCCAGTGTGTGTGTGTACTCACCTAGTTGTGCTTGCGGGGGTTGAGCTCTGGCTCTTTGGTCCCGCCTCTCAACTGTCAATCAACTGGTGTACAGATTCCCGAGCCTACTGGGCTCTATCATATCTACACTTGAAACTGTGTATGGAGTCAGCCTCCACCACATCACTGCCTAAAGCATTCCATCCGTTAACTACTCTGACACTGAAAAAGTTCCTTCTAACGTCTCTGTGGCTCATGTGGGTACTCAGTTTCCACCTGTGTCCCCTTGTTCGCGTCCCCCAGTGTTGAATAGTTTGTCCTTGTCTACCCGGTCTTGTGTGTGTGTGTGTGTGTGTGTGTGTGTGTGTGTGTGTGTGTGTGTGTGTGTGTGTGTGTGTGTGTATATATATATATATATATATATATATATATATATATATATATATATATATATATAATATACACATACACACGATGAGTCAGAAGAACGTGAAGAGATAATGACCTAACCATACATCAGAAGATGGAGAAACCACTCCATCAGATGATGGAGTGGTTCCTGTATCATCTGATGGATGGTTTGGTCATCTTATATTTATATGTGCGCGTCAAACCTGCGCATGAACCAATCCAACGATCCCACAATTAATTACATTACCCGGAAGCCGATATTTATCCAGGACTTTCTTAGCTGGCTCTTAAACTTCTTTAAATTATATCCATTGTTTCGTGTTCTATTGAATGTTGATATATTTAAAACATTGTTTATATTTCCTTTGATATACCCTTTGGTCCATATACATTCTCATGAAAATATAATGAAATGCTTTGATAAGTGTTTTATAATATATTCACGAGAGAGGTTTCTAATTCCTGGGATTAATGTTGCTGTGTGTGTTAACAGTCCTCAAACCAAGTCTAATCCATCCAGCGGTCGACCCCACAGACGCATTCATCAATTTTAACATGCTGTTCATTCAAAACAAAACTTTTCTCAAATATAAATTAATATTGTTATATATTAGCTTATTGCGCATATTTAGGCATAGGTTAGGTTAGATGTTTAGGTTCTGTTGGCGATTATTTGTAGTACGTGGGTGAAGCATTTACAGCGTTGTGGTTCGAAGAAAAGTCGTCAGTGAAGCACTTGTTCCGGAAGTGTTCGAACGTCATCAGTTGTGAGTCGTGTGTAAACCGTTTTTCATTCACGAACACCTGGGGGGGTTGGCGGGTGGATGGAATGGTCTTTAGGCCTTTGTTTAGAGGACGGACTGTTGTATGTGTTCATGTTCAGTACTGAGACTACAAGTAAACACAGTCACACCCGCCCACACTCCCCACCACACCTGGAGCCACACCATGTGTGTTCTTCCAGAGAAATACCGCAGTGAGAGAACACTTAAGAACGCCTCTCACAGCTCACACAGTTTTATCTAATCAAAGTTCATGTTTTTACAAGTCTTACGTTATTCCAAATAACATTACTTTCAATGTGGTGTTTTGAGTGAGGGTGGTGGTGTGTGCTGGAGGAGCCAGGTGTGTTGGAGGAGCCAGGTGTGGTGGAGGAGCCAGGTGTGTTGGAGGAGCCAGGTGTACTAAAGCCAGGTGTACATGTAATATTACCATCATTACACAGGCATCTTTCCATTGTGCTTGTACCCATCATATATCCCGGATGGTTAAACTTACAGTATTGTTTCGTTAGGCTTACCGTAAATGAGATAAGCTGATAGGTGGGACTAGTGAGGGAGGCGTGAGGGAGTGTATGAGGGAGTGTATGAGGGAGTGTCTGAGGGAGGCGTGAGGGGGCGCATGAGGGAGGCGTGAGGGGGCGCATGAGGGAGGCGTGAGGGGGCGCATGAGGACTCACTAATCTTGGTTCTCACGCCAGGGTCAATATGGGTCACTCACTGAGGAGTGAGGTGGTGTGAGGATAGTGGAATGTTACACTGCAGTGGCGTGAAGGCGTCCGGGTGCGTGTGTACCGTGCTGGAGATGAAGCGGTACGCTGGTTCCAGTAGCACGTGAGGCGCCGTGATGGTACACCGGGCACTCACGGTACACTTCGAGTGTCAGTGTCTTTAAACTTGATGGGACACCTCGAGTGCCAGTGACTTTAAATTGCTGGTGCATCTGGAGTGCCAGTAGCCAAGGCCGTAGCCTGTCCCTAAACGGATGCAGCAGCCGTGTAAGAGCCGGTGACGGCGGCCCCTGGCACTGTGAGGGACACACAGGGACGGTGTAGGCTCCCTGGCACTGTGAGGGACACACAGGGACGGTGTAGGCCCCCTGGCACTGTGAGGGACACACAGGGACGGTGTAGGCCCCTGGCACCACCAGGATGGGCTCTGCCTGCACCTGCACAAAAGAAGACTCCGTGGAGGACTCTCCGCCCAAGGCCAACACCAATGGCCATGTCCTGGAGAACGGTGGCCAACATGACGCAGGTGTGGCCCACAACGGCCACCTCGGAGATGTGGCCCACAGCGGCCACCTCGGAGATGTGGCCCACAGCGGCCACCTCGGAGATATGGCCGGGATGGCAGGCGAGACCAACAACGTCGGGAATGGCGTGGCGGTGTCGAACACGGATCCTCATAAGCCCTGGAGGGAGCTGCAACAGGCCAGCAGGAATAGTCTGCTAGCTCTGACACCCCCTAACACCCCCGCCCCTCCACCTGCTAGTCCTGCTCAGCCCCCCCACCACCACACAGCGTCAGAGGAAGGTAGGTGTCTCCCGCCCCACCATTTGTTCCCACACACCCACGGCACATTTACACCAAGATGTCAGAGTTACTGTATTGACCATGTTGAGGCCTCGAGGGGGGTACTGGAGCATGCACGGGTCTTCCTTCTTCATGACTGTGGCCTCGAGGGGGTACTAGAGCATGCACGGGTCTACCTTCTTCATGACTGTGGCCTCGAGGGGGGTACTGGAGCATGCACGGGTCTACCTTCTTCATGACTGTGGCCTCGAGGGGGGTACTGGAGCATGCACGGGTCTACCTTCTTCATGACTGTGGCCTCGAGGGGGGTACTGGAGCATGCACGGGTCTACCTTCTTCATGACTGGCCTCGAGGGGGTACTGGAGCATGCACGGGTCTACCTTCTTCATGACTGTGGCCTCGAGGGGGTACTGGAGCATGCACGGGTCTACCTTCTTCATGACTGTGGCCTCGAGGGGGTACTAGTTTAGGTTGTCAAGGTTTAAAGCCAAAGTCAAGAAATAAAGTTAAGTTCATAAATGGCCTCCTATTAGAGTCAAACTCAATATTTGGGGCATTCGCGGAAACTCATACAAAAGATTACGTGGATGGTGAAATCTGGATTCCAAATTATAATTTATATAGATAGAAAAACTAGGTCAAATGGAGGAGTAGGTCTGTACATTAAAGAGGACCTGGTATGCACAGAACTACTAAACTCAACTAATGAGGTGGTAGAGGTACTTGAAATTAAGGTAGAGAAACTAAACCTAATTATTATTCTAATATATGAACCGCCAGATACAACGGTTGAGGAATTCACAGAGCAGATGCACAAAATAGAGAACATACTTCATAACCTTGCAAACCCAGCTCCAGATATTATCTTCCTTGGAGATTTCAATTTACCGAGTCTAAGATGGAGAATGGCAAACACAAATATCATAGCGGGGAATGACCCGGGAAATAGCCAACCACAGGTCAGAGAACTTTTGAGATTCTGTGACAAATTTTCGCTCAATCAACAGATTACAGAACTAACTAGGAACGAAAACACACTAGACTTGTTATTCACAAACAATGATGAACTACTCAGAGACATCACAATCTCAGATACTACATACTCAGACCATAAGCTCATTGAAGTGCGACCTAGCATAAATAACGGTAGTAGGTCTAAGAGACCCAACAAGCGAGAAGGAATATTCAATCAATTAAATTTCAACAATAAGAGGATCAACGGAAAAAAATAAATGTAGACCTTGCAACCATTCAAGGGTCTTAAGCGACAAAACTCCCACACAGGGAATAGCTCAACTGACAGCTGAAGCTTACAAGGTCTGCTTGAAGCACGTGCCTGTGAGGAGGGGCAGAAAGAGGACCACTCTAGAAAGAGAACGCAGACGACTGTACAGGAGAAGGAAAAAATAACGGAAATGCTTCGGCAGACACAACTATCACAAGCAAGGAAAATAAGCCTAAGCAGGGAGATCGAAGAAATAGAACAAACGTTGAAGCGATCATATGAGTCTGAGGAAATGGAATTGGAACAGAAAGCTATACAAGAGATAAGGAAAAATCCGAAATATTTTTTTCACATACGCAAAATCAAAATCCAAAACCTCGACCAGTATTGGACCGTTAATTACAAATGAAGGTACGTACACAGAGGACGACAAAGAGATTAGTGAAATTCTAAGAAGCCAGTATGAGGCTATGTTTAGCACACCAATAAACAACATGAAAGTTGATGACCCAGACAGCTTCTTTATGAATGACATTCAAGCTGCAGATAATATAACGGATATTAACACAAACTCGGAAGACTTTGAAAGAGAAATTGACAATATGCCTATGCACTCAGCTCCTGGGCCTGACTCATGGAATTCAATATTCATAAAGAAATGTAAAGTACCAGTAGCGAGAGCACTCAGCGTAATATGGAGAAAGAGCCTGGATACAGGGGAGATACCAGCAGCACTTAAATCTGCAGATATAGCTCCGTTGCACAAGGGGGGAGTAAAGCCTTGGCAAAAAATTATAGGCCAGTTGCACTAACATCACACATAATAAAAGTGTTTGAAAGAGTGATTAGGAATCAAATTTCTAGTTTTATGGAAAACAATGAATTGCACAACCCAGGACAACATGGATTTAGAGCGGGAAGATCCTGTCTGTCACAGTTACTCAACCACTATGACAAAATCACAGAAGCCCTAGAAGAAAAGCAAAATGCAGATGTTGTATACACAGACTTTGCAAAGGCGTTCGACAAATGTGACCATGGGGTGATAGCTCACAAAATGAGGTCAATGGGAATAACTGGAAAAGTAGGACGCTGGATACTCAATTTCCTGTCGAACAGAACACAAAGAGTAACAGTCAATCAGATAAAATCGAGTCCAAGCGATGTTAAAAGCTCTGTACCTCAAGGTACAGTCCTTGCACCGCTACTGTTCCTTATTCTCATATCTGATATAGACAAAAATACACGTCACAGCTTCGTGTCGTCCTTTGCAGATGACACAAAAATCAGCATGAAAATTACCTCTGCTGAAGACATTGAAAAACTACAAGCAGATGTCAACAAAGTTTTCGATTGGGCAGCAGAAAATAACATGATGTTTAACAGTGATAAATTTCAGGTACTCAGGTACGGCAAAAATGAGGATCTGAAACATAATACAGGGTACAAAACACAATCGAATCTTCCCATAGTAGAAAAACAGCATGTCAAGGATTTGGGAATAATGATGTCAGACGATCTAACGTTTAGGGAGCATAACCAAGCAAATATTGCGTCAGCCAGAAAAATGATCGGATGGATTATGAGAACTTTCAAATCCAGGGATCCCATCACAATGGTTGTACTCTTCAAGTCACTTGTGTTGTCCCGTCTCGAGTACTGCTCAGTACTCACTTCCCCCTTCAGAGCAGGAGAGATTGCTGAAATAGAGGGAATACAGAGAACATATACGGCACGCATAGACGAGATAAAACACCTAAATTATTGGGATCGTCTCAAAGCTTTCCAAATGTACTCTCTAGAAAGGAGACGAGAGAGATACCAAATAATATACACATGGAAAATACTGGAGGGCCAGGTCTCAAATCTGCACAGTAAAATAACAACGTACTGGAGTGAACGATATGGAAGAAAATGCAAGATTGATCCAGTGAAGGGCAGAGGTGCCATAGGCACAATCAGAGAACACTGTATAAACATCAGAGGTCCGCGGTTGTTCAACGTCCTCCCAGCGACTATAAGAAATATTGCCGGAACAACCGTGGACATCTTCAAGAGAAAACTGGACTGTTTTCTAAGAGAAGTTCCGGACCGCCGGGCTGTGGTGGGTATGTGGCCCTGCAGGCCGCTCCAAGCAACAGCCTGGTGGACCAAGCTCTCACAAGTCGAGCCTGGCCTCGGGCCGGGCTTGGGGAGTAGAAGAACTCCCAGAACCCCATCAAGCAGGTTTCAAGCAGGTACCACTGGTAACGTGTAGCCGAGCCTAAGCCTACCATTAGTAACGTGTAGCTGATCCTGAGCCTACCATTGATAACGCGTAACAGTCTGCTAACCATATTGGATGATCCGTAGACGTGAGGTTCTTCATAATGATGGTAGAGGGAGTGACTTGAAGACTTGGTAATGCTGAGCACAGGGTGGTGAGTGTGCGAGAGAGAGGGCTCTATGTCCGTCACAAGTGGCAGTAAATGGGGGCCGGATCTGTCCTCGTCCAGCCCCCCCCCCACACCAGGGGGAGGGGGAGGCAAGAAAGGGGGGGGGGGAAAGGGAGGGGTGTTTTTTTGTCTATCCACCACAGACGCGTCTATTCATTTATACAATAGTGGCCAGCATATACACGGCTGCTTCTGTCCTCCATGGATAGGGTTAGAGGTGTGTGACGGTGACGACGGTGCTGGGGACACGTGTGACGGTGACGACGGTGCTGGGGACACGTGTGACGGTGACGACGGTGCTGGGGACACGTGTGACGGTGACGACGGTGCTGGGCACACGTGTGACGGTGACGACGGTGCTGGGCACACGTGTGACGGTGACGACGGTGCTGGGCACACGTGTGACGGTGACGACGGTGCTGGGGACACGTGTGACGGCGACGACGGTGCTGGGGACACGTGTGACGGCGACGACGGTGCTGGGGACACGTGTGACGGTGACGACGGTGCTGGGGACACGTGTGACGGCGACGACGGTGCTGGGGACACGTGTGACGGTGACGACGGTGCTGGGGACACGTGTGACGGTGACGACGGTGCTGGGGACACGTGTGACGGCGACGACGGTGCTGGGGACACGTGTGACGGTGACGACGGTGCTGGGGACACGTGTGACGGCGACGACGGTGCTGGGGACACGTGTGACGGTGACGACGGTGCTGGGGACACGTGTGACGGTGACGACGGTGCTGTCGGGTCCTGCGTCTTATTGATTTTCTGAGCTCCGATCCTGGCTGCTGATCTGTTGTCTTGGCAGCTGGCTACCAGTGTTGGTCCTCCTGGCTACCAGTGTTGGCCCTCCTGGCTACCAGTGTTGGCCCTGCTGGCTACCAGTGTTGGCCCTGCTGGCTACCAGTGTTGGCCCTGCTGGCTACCAGTGTTGGCCCTCCTGGCTACCAGTGTTGGTCCTCCTGGCTACCAGTGTTGGTCCTCCTGGCTACCCTCCTGGCTACCAGTGTTGGCCCTCCTGGCTACCAGTGTTGGCCCTCCTGGCTACCAGTGTTGGCCCTCCTGGCTACCAGTGTTGGCCCTCCTGGCTACCAGTGTTGGCCCTCCTGGCTACCAGTGTTGGTCCTCCTGGCTACCAGTGTTGGCCCTCCTGGCTACCAGTGTTGGCCCTCCTGGCTACCAGTGTTGGCCCTCCTGGCTACCGGTGTTGGCCCTCCTGGCTACCAGTGTTGGCCCTCCTGGCTACCAGTGTTGGCCCTCCTGGCTACCAGTGTTGGTCCTCCTGGCTACCAGTGTTGGCCCTCCTGGCTACCAGTGTTGGCCCTCCTGGCTACCAGTGTTGGTCCTCTGGCTACCAGTGTTGGCCCTCCTGGCTACCAGTGTTGGCCCTCCTGGCTACCAGTGTTGGTCCTCCTGGCTACCAGTGTTGGCCTCCTGGCTACCAGTGTTGGCCCTCCTGGCTACCAGTGTTGGCCCTCCTGGCTACCAGTGTTGGTCCTCCTGGCTACCAGTGTTGGCCCTCCTGGCTACCAGTGTTGGCCGTGGAAACGAGGTTCCTCCTGGCTACCAGTGTTGGCCCTCCTGGCTACCAGTGTTGGTCCTCTCTGGCTACCAGTGTTGGCCCTCCTGGCTACCAGTGTTGGCCGTGGAAACGAGGAAGTTGAACGATACACAGGTTACAGGACAATCAGACCTCATAGAAGGAAAGCAAGATGTAAAAGCTCTGGGAATTATAATGTCTGACGACCTCACATATAACATAACCGAGCAAATATAGCGGCGCTCAGGAAAATAATAGGATGGATTATGAGAACGTTCACATCCAGAGATCCCACAGTAATGCTGATAATATTTAGATCACTGTTGCTGTCCCGTCTTGAGTATTGCTCGGTACTCGTGTAAACCCCACTATACATATGAACTAATAATAAAAACATGAATAATGTAACCCTGCTAAATTTGTACACCAAATATTACAGTACCACAAATGGTTATACTGGAACCAAAGGTACCCATCCAAGGAAATATTACACAGTGACAATACATGGATAGCGATATACTAAAGAAATTGTTCACAACTTTTGTTAGGCCAAAGCTAGAATATGCAGCGTTTGTGTGGTGCCCATATCTTAAGAAGCACATCAACAAACTGGAAAAGGTGCAAAGACATGCTACTAAGTGGCTCCCAGAACTGAAAGGCAAGAGCTACGAGGAGAGGTTAGAGGCATTAAATATGCCAAAACTAGAAGACAGAAGAAAAAGAGGTGATATGATCACTACATACAAAATAGTAACAGGAATTGATAAAATCGATAGGGAAGATTTCCTGAGACCTGGAACTTTAAGAACAAGAAGTCATAGATATAAACTAGCTAAACACAGATGCCGAAGAAATATAAGAAAATTCACTTTCGCAAACAGAGTGGTAGACGGTTGGAACAAGTTAGGGGAGAAGGTGGTGGAGGCCAAGACCGTCAGTAGTTTCAAAGCGTTATATGACAAAGAGTGCTGGGAAGACGGGACACCACGAGCGTAGCTCTCATCCTGTAACTACACTTAGGTAATTACAGTATTAACTACGCTGCCACCATCTGCCTTGTTCATTATATCAAGCAACGAGGCAAGAAACATTGCTTGACTTGGACAGTCGTTGCTTTTTCTTTAACTGTCATTAATTATGGGACGGTTGTTAAATTATATCCAGAAGCTAAGGGGATTCAACAATTGATACAGATGGGAAGTTTAACATGAGTTTATTGAGAACAAATTCTGCTATTCACCACTATAAAACCCTATTTTAACACTGGCAATACTGGCAATTGTTACGGGATCCAGACATGGAAACGTACCAAAGATCACACACACTACCTTAATTAAGACCCCTCTCTGCCTATCAGCCTGGTGGATTCACTCTGTCTCCTGAGGCTCGCATGGATTTCGAGCGGGAAGATCGTGCCTCTCACAGCTACTTGAGCACTACGACAAAGTCACTGAGGCATTAGAAGAAAAACAGAATGCTGATGTGATATACACGGACTTCGCAAAGGCTTTCGATAAATGTGACCATGGCGTGATAGCACACAAAATGAAGTCAAGGGGAATAACCGGTAAAGTAGGACGCTGGATACTCAGTTTTCTGTCAAACAGGACTCGGCGAGTAACGGTCAACCATATAAAATCTAGTCCAAGTGCAGTTAAAAGCTCTGTACCTCAGGGTACAGTCCTTGCACCGCTGCTTTTCCTTATTCTCATATCAGATATAGACAAAAATACAAGTCACAGCTTCGTATCATCCTTTGCAGATGACACAAAAATCAGTATGAAAATTACCTCAGCTGAAGACATTGAAAAACTTCAAGCTGATATTAATAAAGTTTTCGACTGGGCATCAGAAAATAACATGATGTTTAACAGTGATAAATTCCAGGTACTCAGGTACGGTAAAAATGAGGACCTTAAACATAATACAGGGTATAAAACAATCAAATGTACCCATAGTAGGAAAACAGCATGTAAAGGATTTGGGAATAATGATGGCAGACGACCTAACGTTTAGGGAGCATAACCAAGCAAATATTGCGACAGCCAGAAAAATGATAGGATGGATTACGAGAACTTTCAAATCCAGGGATCCCATCACAATGGTTGTAATCTTCAAGTCACTTGTGTTGTCCCGTCTTGAGTACTGCTCAGTACTCACTTCCCCCTTCAGAGCAGGAGAGATTGCTGAAATAGAGGGAATACAGAGAACATATACGGCACACATAGACGCGATAAAGCACCTAAATTATTGGGATCGTCTCAAAGCCCTCCTAATGTACTCACTAGAAAGAAGACGAGAGAGATATAAAATAATATACACCTGGAAGATACTGGAGGGCCAAGTACCAAGTCTACACAGTAAAATAACAACGTACTGGAGTGAACGATATGAAAGAAAATGCAGAATAGAACCAGTGAAGAGCAGGGGTGCCATAGGCACAATCAGAGAACACGGTATAAACATCAGAGGTCCACTGTTGTTCAACACCCTCCCAGCAAACATAAGAAATATTGCTGGAACAACCGTGGACATCTTCAAGAGGAAACTAGATTTATTCCTCCAAGGAGTGCCGGACCAACCGGGCTGTGGTGGGTATGTGGGCCTGCGGGCCACTCCAAGCAACAGCCTAGTGGACCAAACTCTCACAAGTCAAGCCTGGCCTCGGGCCGGGCTGGGGAGTAGAAGAACTCCCAGAGCCCCATCAACCAGGTATCAACCAGGTAAATAGTTGGTCAGCACATCAGGGCATCAGCTTTCCATGATGTGCAAAACACGCAATCAAGATGTATCATTAAGTCATTTGCCAAGACCATCAGGATTATTCATAAACAGGAACAAGCTGACTAGGGAGGAGACAGATAATATTTCAATTAACTCTAGCTGAATCTGAGGTCACAGGCTGATCACACCAGGACGTACCCATGGTGAGTCATGGGTGTACTCTCCAGGCGTTACACTCACTTCCCTTTCAGAGCGGGAGAGATCTCTGAATTAGAGGGAATACAGAGAACATATACAGCACGCATAACACGATATAAAACATCTGAATTATTGGGACCGTCTCGCACAATCAGAGAACACTGTCTGAAGATCAGGGGTCCACGGCTGTTCAACACCCTCCCAGCAAGCATTAAAATATTGCTGGAACGAAGGTGAAAGTCTTCAAGAGACACTTGAACAGGTCTTGCAAGAAGTTTCAGACTAACCAGACTGTAGTGGATATGTGGGCCTGCAGGCCGCTCAAGCAACAGGCTGTTGGACCAACTTTTGAGTCATTGTTTGGAGGACGGGATGATCCATTCCATACACCCGCCAATCCCCCAGGTGTTTATGAATGAAAAACGGTTTACACACGACTCAACTGATTTCGTTCGAACACTTTCGGAACAAGTGCTTCACTGACGAATTTGTTCGAACCACAATGCTGTAAAGCTTCACCCACGTACTACAAATACAAATAATCGCCAACAGAACCTAAACACCCTAACCTAACCTATGCTATACATGCACTATATGTAATATATATAATATTAAATTTATATTTGAGAAAATTCCGTTTTGAATGAACAGCATGTAAAAATTTATGAATGCGTCTGTGGGGTCAACCGCTGGATGGAATGGATTTGATCTGAGGACAGGTTGCACAAACAGGGGGTTTGATGCAGCCCGTCCTCAAACAAAGATCCAAAAGTGATTCCATCACACGCCAAACCCCTGTTTATGAATGAAAAGCGGTTTACCACACGACTCACAACTGCTGAAGTTCGAACATATCCGGAACAAGTGCTTCACTGACGAATTTTGTTCGAACCACAACGCTATAAATGCTCACCCACGTACTACAAATAATCGCCAACAGAACTAAACACCTGACCTAACCTAACCTATGCCATATATGCACAATATGCCAATAAATTATTATATTAATTTATACTGAGAAAATTCCCGTTTTGAATGAACAGCATGTAAAAATTTATTGAATGCGTCTGTGGGGTGACCGCTGGGTAATGGGATTGAGTCGAGGACGGGTTGGTTTGATGGGTGCATGGAATGGGACTTAGGCCTTGTTTATGAGGGTGGGTGGGCAAGGCATTTGCCTGTAAGTTGGGTTTGGGTCGTACTGGCCCAGCCACTGAGACGCTTCCCTGCTGTACGTACGAGGGAAGATGGTAAAATATATCACCCGTGCATCTGCTGCTCTTCCCCTTCAACACAGCCGTCGGTGTCGCCACCTCAGCTGAGCACTCTTAACGGTGCTTTTCAGTTTTAACTGTTGTGGGATATTTTCCCAGCAGGCGTTTATTTGGTTTTAATTATTATTATTACTTCAAAGTGGACTGTATATTTAAAAGTTATCCTATCAGGTGATTACCACAAGTTCACAACCTGATCACAAGTTTGATGGGTCATGTACATAAACTTATTAATCAAATACATGATAATTGTAATTAAACTACTGAATAATGTTCTACGGTTAAAAGGAGTTAGTATTACAGCCAAAATGAATTAGTAAAATGGTAATCATTGACCTCAGCCGTTTGGTAGTGTGAGAGCTGGTCCTCCAAACATCTGACTTTGGTCTGGCAACATGTGGTCCGTCCTGGACCTGTTAATGGCGACTCAGTTTTCCTTGTTAGAACAAGTTGGCGTAGTACAGGTTCCTGTAGGCGTTACAGCTCTCTGTTAACGCCTACATCTTCAGTTACCTGGTTGATACCTGGTTGATGGGGTTCTGGGAGTTCTTCTACTCCCCAGCCCGGCCCGAGG
>WNGS01127442.1:0-11266 GCA_020271785.1 Procambarus virginalis | reverse complement strand
CTACTACTAGACTATATCACATCAGCATTCTTTTTTGCTTCTAATGCCTCAGTGACTTTGTCGTAGTGCTCAAGTAGCTGTGAGAGGCACGATCTTCCCGCTCGAAATCCATGTTGGCCGGGTTGTGAAGGTCATTGGTCTCCATGAAATGGGTGACCTGACTCCTAATCACTCTCTCAAATACTTTTATGATGTGTGATGTTAGTGCAACTGGTCTATAATTCTTGCCAATGCTTTGCTCCCTCCCTTGTGTAGAGGGGCTATGTCTGCTACTTTACGTGCATCTGGTATCTCCCCGTGTCCAAGCTCTTCCTCCACACTATACTGAGTGCCTGTGCTACCGGCACTTTGCATTTCTTTATAAATATTGAATTCCATGAGTCAGGACCTGGGCCGAGTGCATGGGCATGTTTTCAATTCTCTTTCAAAAATTAGTGCGCTCGTGTTGATATCAGTTATATTTACTGGGGTTTGAATATCCCGCATAAAGAAATTATCTGGATCTTCACTTTCATGTTGTTTATTGGAGTGCTAAACATGTCCTCATACTGCTTTTTTAGGATTTCACTAATTTCTTTGTCATCCTCCGTGTATGAACCTTCACTTGTACGAATAGGTCCAATACTGGCAGTGGTTTTTGCTTTTGATTTCGCATATGAGAAGAAATATTTTGGATTTTTCTTTATTTCCTGAATTGCTTTCTGTTCTAACTGCCTTTCTTCAGTTTCATATGAGTGTTTCAATTTCCGCTCGATTTCTTCAATCTCCCTATTTAAATTATTCCTTCTTTGACGGGAAATTCGTGTCTGCATAAGCAGTTCTGTTATTTTTTTCCTATGTTTATACTGTCGTCTGCGTTCTCTTTCTACGTTAGATCTCTTTCTGGCTTTCCTCAAGGGACCATGTTTCAGACAGACTTGATACGCTTCTGCAGTCAGTTTTTCTATTCCTTCTGTAGGACTTGTATTACTTAAAACAGTTTCCCATGGAATGTTTGTAAGTTCCCTGTTAATTATCTCCCAGTCTATCCTTTTATTATTAAAATTGAATTTACTGAATAGCCCCTCTCGCTTTATCAACGTTTTAGGTCTATTCTGAGTATTGATGGTCGTTTGCACTTCAATGAGCTTGTGATCTGAATATGTGGTATCTGATATCGTAATGTCTCTGATAATGTCTTCATTGTTCGTAAAGACCAAATCTAAAATATTTTCATTTCTCGTTGGCTCCGATATCTGCTGACTGAGTGAAAATTTGTCACAGAATCTAAGTAGTTCTCTAATCTGTGGTTCGTTAGGTCCCGATAAATTTCCTGGTATAATATTATTGTTTGCTATTTTCCACCTGAGACTAGGCAAGTTGAAGTCACCTAGGAAGATAATATCAGGTATCGGGTTCTCCAAATTATCAAGGCTATTCTCTATTTAGTTTATCTGTTCTGTGAACTCCTCAGGCGTTGCATCTGGCGGTTTGTATATTAGAATAATCACTAAATTTATTTTCTCTATTTTTAATCCCAGTACCTCTACCACCTCATTTGTAACGTTTAGGAGCTCCGATCATACAAGGTCTTCCCTAATATACAGACCCACTCCTCCATGAGACCTACTTTTCCTATCACACCTGTATAGGTTTTATCCTGGAATCCAGATCTCACTGTCCAACAATTCCCCTGCATGGGTTTCTGTGAAAGCTCCAAATACTGCATTTGACTCCGCGAGGAGGCCATTTATGAACTGTACTTTGTTGTTTGTTCTTGTTTTCAGTCCTTGTATGTTGGCAAAGATGAATGAGGTTACTCTATTAGTGATAGTTTGACTGGGAGACTTTTTCGGCAAGCCCATTATGCGTGGAAATAATAAGTTTGTTCTGACCAGTACTGATTGTTGTAGGGAAGTTGCCTGTCGTAGTTGTAGTTCCCTTTCGGTGTGTAATTGTACCTGTAATTCTGGAATACAAGTGGATCTGGCATCCAGTTCCATACACTCTCCATGCTCCTCCTTTTGAATTCTCTGTCGGTCTGGTATAAAAAATTTATAGAGTTTCCTCCCAATTCATTATCCTGCTTGCCACTCTTTATGTAGCGTTCCGTGCCTTTCACGTGAAAGTGTGGGCAGCTGAGGTCATAGCATTTCTGTCTTCCAGTGAGGTTTGACACATGTCAGGATGGAAAAACCTACATTATGATCCAAATCGACACTCACCTTTCCTAAGCATATTTAAACATTTTTTGGGATGTTGGTAACTGCATTCTATTCCTTTGTTATTGTTCTTACCCGATTGTCATTGGAGCGTGGCACCGCGTATGGATCACCTAGAGGCTTAGAAATTAAGAAATAATTCAACAATGCCAAAAGGACATAAAAACGTGGGGAGCCAGAAAGACCCCCACGACCAGGACATCGTCGTCACGGTCAACTTAGCACTAAGGCTGGATGCCGGCTGTGGGTCACAAGGACGCACCAGATGATTATCATAGTTTCGTCTCATAAACATGGAGTTGGCAGTGCTTCCCCTTCCCCACACCCCCACACACCCTCTCTTTTATTAAAGAAATACGGACTCTCCGATATTCACTCCGTTAATCGCTGTGAATATCATCATTACTACCGTATTGTAACCACATGAATATTGTGAAGGGAGTGATAGTACTTGATTGGCAATACTTATAATTTTGAAGAGAAATGAACAATAAACTTAAGCACTTTCGTGTAGATCAACACATCTTCTCAAGAACAAAGAAAGCAATGTAGTGCGAGGAATTTACAGGAAGGTGACGGGTGAGGTGAAAAATATATATCTTTGAAATACTGGTTCATGATCACAAGAGAAAAGGAAACTACAGGAGGCCTATTGGCTAATAGGTGTGACTTCCTACAAGTGGTGTCCCTATATGAATAAGAGGTTCCAATCCTCTTACTAAGATTGATTTTAATTAATCCATTAAATGGGGATCAGTGTGTAGACTATTACTAACTACTCTCCACGCCTCACTCTCCACGCCTCACTCTCCACGTCTCACTCTCCACGCCTCACTCTCCACGCCTCACCCTCCACGCCTCACCCTCCACGCCTCACTCTCCACGTCTCACTCTCCACGCCTCACCCTCCACGCCTCACTCTCCACGCCTCACTCTCCACGCCTCACTCTCCACGCCTCACTCTCCACGCCTCACCCTCCACGTCTCACTCTCCACGCCTCACTCTCCACGCCTCACTCTCCACGCCTCACTCTCCACGTCTCACTCTCCACGCCTCACTCTCCACGCCTCACTCTCCACGCCTCACCCTCCACGACTCACTCTCCACGTCTCACTCTCCACGCCTCACCCTCCACGCCTCACTCTCCACGCCTCACTCTCCACGCCTCACCCTCCACGCCTCACTCTCCACGCCTCACTCTCCACGCCTCACTCTCCACGTCTCACTCTCCACGCCTCACCCTCCACGCCTCACTCTCCACGCCCCACTCTCCACTCCTCACTCTCCACGCCTCACCCTCCACGCCTCACTCTCCACGCCTCACCCTCCACGCCCCACCCTCCACGCCTCACCCTCCACGCCCCACCCTCCAGGCCTCACCCTCCACGCCCCACCCTCCACGCCTCACCCTCCACGCCCACCCTCCACGCCCCACCCTCCACGCCTCACCCTCCACGCCCCACCCTCCACGCCTCACCCTCCACGCCTCACTCTCCACGCCTCACCCTCCACGCCCCACCCTCCACGCCTCACCCTCCACGCCTCACCCTCCACGCCTCACCCTCCACGCCTCACTCTCCACGCCTCACCCTCCACGCCCCACCCTCCACGCCTCACCCTCCACGCCTCACTCTCCACGCCTCACCCTCCACGCCTCACTCTCCACGCCTCACCCTCCACGCCTCACTCCCACGCCTCACCCTCCACGCCTCACTCTCCACGCCTCACCCTCCATGCCTCACTCCACGCCCCACCCTCCACGCCTCACCCTCCACGCCTCACTCTCCACGCCTCACCCTCCACGCCTCACTCTCCACGCCTCACTCTCCTCGCCTCACCCTCCACGCCTCACTCTCCACGCCTCACCCTCCACGCCCCACCCTCCACGCCTCACTCTCCACGCCTCACTCTCCACGCCTCACCCTCCACGCCTCACTCTCCACGCCCCACCCTCCACGCCTCACCCTCACGCTTCACTCTCCACGCTTCACTCTCCACGCTCACCCTTCACGCTTCACTCTCCACGCTTCACTCTCCACGCCTCACCCTCACGCCTCACCCTCCACGCCTCACCCTCCACGCCTCACCTCCACGCCTCACTCTCCACGCCTCACCCTCCACGCTTCACCCTCCACGCTTCACTCTCCACGCCCACACCTTCACGCCTCACCCTCCACGCCTCACCCTCCACGCTTCACTCTCCACGCTTCACTCTCCACGCCTCACCCTCCACGCTTCACTCTCCACGCTTCACTCTCCACGCCTCACCCTTCACGCCTCACTCTCCACGCCCCACCCTCCACGCCCCACCCTCCACGCCTCACCTCCACGCCTCACCCTCCACGCTTCACTCTCCACGCTTCACTCTCCTCGCCTCACCCTCCACGCCTCACTCTCCACGCCTCACCCTCCACGCCTCACTCTCCACGCCTCACCCTCCACGCCTCACTCTCCACGCCTCACCCTCCACGCCTCACTCTCCACGCCTCACCCTCCACGCCTCACCCTCCACGCCTCACTCTCCACGCCTCACTCTCCACGCCCCACCCTCCACGCTCACTCTCCACGCCTCACCCTCCACGCCTCACTCTCCACGCTTCACTCTCCACGCCTCACCCTCCACGCCTCACTCTCCACGCCTCACCCTCCACGCCTCACTCTCCACGCCTCACCCTCCACGCCTCACTCTCCACGCCTCACCCTCCACGCCTCACTATGCCCCATGTGCTTACCGTGGGGAGTTGGGATGCAGAGCTGGCCTCCTGGTCCACCTCCTCCCTCGACTGAAAGACAGCGTTCAGTTAATCACCTTTCACTAAAGAACCTCACTGGACATAAGCAGGCTATATACACACGAATTAAGAATAGGAAAATCTGCTAAGAACAACTAATTTTCAAAGTATAAATATGAAAAAGAGGAAGGAAATGCTTTGAGAAATTATGAAGTATAAAAGTAGCAGAACGGGCAGAGGCACCCTTTAAATTATTTTATTTTTGTGTCAAAATATATGAGAAAATTAATCGAGTGAAGACAAGCTCATTGAAAACTTAAACAGTTTAGGCATGACAAGGAAATGTGTGGTATTATAAGTAAATACTTTATCTATTTACTTGAGAAGTACTTGATATCATGCTTCCAGCTGAATAAATCTATATAGGTGGAAAGAGGACAGGTTGAATAATTTATTGGTTACTAGGGAAAACGTTGTTGAATAAATAGAGGAAATTTGCAACCCAAACAAGTCCCTAGGACTGGGGTTCTTAAAGAATATAAAGGAGAGATTAGTGAGCCCATTGTGTTGAATGTTTAATAAATCATTAGAAACGAGCAGAGAGCCAGTATCGTGGAGGGTTGTATATGTGGTGCCAGTTTTTAAGGGAGATAGATCATTGGCGTAACGTTCAATTAGTTTAACGATTATTGTATGATAATTATTTGAATCAATAGTTCCCAAAATGAATCAATAATCATTTACATCGTGAAATCATAGATTATTCAAGAATTCGCAACGTCGCCTTACTTACATATTGCCACTCATATGTTAAGTAATTCAATCATCCTTTTCCAGAAAATGTCAAGCAATTGATAGCGGGAAGATCGAGACATTATACATCCTGACATTAGCAAACCCTGTACCTCATGAGAGTACAGCTCATTAACAAGTTAGAGGAACATGGTACGAAAAAGAGTTATGTTATATTATATTAGGGTTTGGTTATTTCAAAGGAAGTTAACATTAATGGAATAGAGTTGGAATGGGAAACCATTGTAAGTGGAGTGCTCCAGATACACTCTTGGGGCCCCTGTTGTTCACCACGTATATAAATGGTTTTAGAGAAAGGACTAAAGAACAATATCACGAACAACATCATCAAATTTGCAGATTACATAATGGTATATGGTAAAGTGTGATATGAAAATTATATTGTGGTCTTACAAAAAAATCTACATAAACTCTGTAAATTGTCAAAATTTACAAAATTGACAATGTTTTTTTTTTGATTACGAAAAATGCAAGACCTTGAAATATGGGGCATAAGAACCCACGTCACAACCATCAAATTAACAGCATTACCGTACAGGAGAGTGATGAAAAAATGGATCTTGGAGTCAAAATCCACCATTCACTGAAAGTTATGCAATAGGCATCAGCAGCAGTACAAAAAAAATGAAATAATCAAGCGCACCTTTGACTTTAAGGAAAAGATGGAAGGTATTAGCCTGCATAAATAATCTCTGGTGCCCATTTGGATTACTGTATCCAAGCATGGAGACCTCATCTCCAGAAAGACATAGCTGCTTCAAAAGGATGTACCTGTGGCAGCTGGCAACCCACGCACACACACACCTGCGGCAGCTGACAACCCACACACACACACACCACCTGCGACAGCTGACAACCCACACACACACACACCACCTGCGGCAGCTGGCTACCCACACACACACCACCTGCGGCAGCTGGCAACCCACACACAACCTGCGGCAGCTGGCAACTCACACACACACACAACCTGCGGCAGCTGGCAACTCACACACACACACAACCTGCGGCAGCTGGCAACTCACACACACACACAACCTGCGGCAGCTGGCAACCCACACACAACCTGCGGCAGCTGGCAACTCACACACACACACACAACCTGCGGCAGCTGGCAACCCACACACAACCTGCGGCAGCTGGCAACCCACACACACACAACCTGCGGCAGCTGACAACCCACACACAACCTGCGGCAGCTGGCTACCCACACACACACCACCTGCGGCAGCTGGCTACCCACACACACACCACCTGCGGCAGTTACTGAACTATTAAGAGCTCCCACACCTGAAGCAGCTGCTCTATTTCCTCGTTAGTCTCGTCCACTTCCTGGAGTTCTTCCTCGCTGTTATTTGCCTGAAAACATGATTCGTGTTACTAAGAGGCAGAGTGTATGTTATTCTAAGTTATTACTCTCACAGAGTGTATGTTATTCTAAGTTATTACTCTCACAGAGTGTATGTTATTCTAAGTTATTACTCTCACAGAGTGTATGTTATTCTAAGTTATTACTCTCACAGAGTGTATGTTATTCTAAGTTATTACTCTCACAGAGTGTATGTTATTCTAAGTTATTACTCACACAGAGTGTATGTTATTCTAAGTTATTACTCTCACAGAGTGTATGTTAGTCTAAGTTATTACTCTCACAGAGTGTATGTTATTCTAAGTTATTACTTTCACAGAGTGTATGTTATTCTAAGTTATTACTCTCACAGAGTGTATGTTATTCTAAGTTATTACTTTCACAGAGTGTATGTTATTCTAAGTTGTTACTCACACAGATTGTTTGTTATTCAAAGTTGTTACTCACAAAGAAAGCATGATATTCGAAGTTATTACTCAAACAGAGTGTACCCTGTGTTATAAATATTTAGGTAGACTGCATAATGTAATTTTCCAATTGTATTACTTTGTCACTTTGTCAAAATCGATCTCACTTTGTCAGCAAATGTTTACCAATACCAGGCTATTTCATTCTGGTGCCTCGATAGATCTTCATCACACGCTTCATCAGCTTCAAATGCATGATAGCCACAGTAGCAATTTGGGGCGACCACCAATTGATTTAGACACAGGAGGGGTAACTTGACAGTGAGGAACTAATGGGGTGTGTTCTTGTCTATCTGCCAATAGATAGAATGACATAGGTCAACCCGGTACGATGTTCCTGGTGAGAATACCTGTGCTGGCTCCTGGAGGGGGGCTTGCTAGGGTCTCATTTGAGCACAACCGTCAGGTCTATGAACTGAGCAATATCATCACACCACAGGTGCTGTGCACATACTCATACACAAGCAGGTCCACAGGGGGTTTGGCAGCTGTTATCTCACGCTACTCTGCGCGTGGTACTGCAAGGAGTTCGCAGGAGCACAGCGATCCTCTCAGCGTTACACAACAATACTATTGTACAGTGAACCACCAGCCACCAACATATCCACTTAATATCCACTCCCTCCAGGAACTAAATCAATATTATACGTCAATGAACGCACAGGGCGAAGGGGGAGGAGAGTCAGCCATCTTGCCTTGTCGAGACCAGAAACGTACCGCGACAGTCCTTAGAGTCCTCTCTAAGTTACGAGGTATCCTTAAGTATTACTTCACATCGACCTCGTCAACAACACGGGAAATATCTCGTAGCTGGTTCTAAGACAGTTGATTAAGCTGGCCAGTCTATTTTTGTTGTGTAGTTCTCGGTTATAAGGTAAGGACACCAGCCCTAATGGGAAAGTCTTCACAGATATCATAATGTGATATATTTTTTTTATTGATATATACAAGAGTTGTTACATTCTTGTATAGCCACTAGTACACGTAGCATTTCGGGCAAGTCCTTAATGCTATGTTCCCCGGAATACGACCCCTCGCTAAGAATAGTTTAACAACCAGATACCCAATTTACTGTTGAGTTAAACAGAGGCTACAGTTAAGGATTTGCGCCCAGTAAATCCTCCCTGGCCAGGATACGAACCCCAGAACAAAGCGCTCGCAGAACGCCAGGCGAGCGTTACCACTACTCCACGGAGACTATCTGTGGAGGAGGCTTACCCCTTAATGTAAGGGTAAATCTCATAAATTTTCTGATTATGTGATAATCACATAAATTGATTGATTCAATTTATTCAATATAATTTGTGAATGAAATTATATTGTAATTTGTTGGCAGGCGTGTGTAGTGTGGGTGTGAAGACAAGACGGATGGTGAGATGACAACGGAGAGACACCATCACCACACATGTCCACACCATCTTCAGAGTCCCCTCCATTACCACAGTCCTATCACCAGTACAGCTAAACTGTTAATTGTTCAGCTTAGCCCCGGATAGAGCTAGTTAATTTAATCAATTATAATTAACCAATAAACTTTAATAATAAAATCATATTGATATAAATTGCTCTAACCTAATCTACTGAAAATTTAAACCCACTAAGTTTAAGGGATATATTAGGGAGGAGATATAGAAACATACAGTCCACTTCTTTACCGATTAATTAAAGTTTTATAAATAAATTAAATATATAATATAATTAGTTTCAGCACCTCAGTGTGGTGATTCAGAGGGGAAACACCTGCTGTGTCCTCGATTCCTATCAGGAAGAGGAGG
The DNA here is from genome assembly GCA_020271785.1 of Procambarus virginalis. NCBI lineage: Eukaryota > Metazoa > Arthropoda > Malacostraca > Decapoda > Cambaridae > Procambarus > Procambarus virginalis. The sequence continues at coordinate 1,908 of WNGS01127442.1, read as the reverse complement.
AGCTCCAAGAGATCCATAACATTTCAACCCTTTTGAATTAACTAATGTACATTTTGTAAATTTAAGCACAACAAAACACAAAAAGAAGGGGTGGTAGGAGAAAAGCACACATAAACTGTACTGGCGGGGACCTAAACATTCCCTCTGATGCGTTATGTGTGATTTCCTCCGAGGCTAAGGGTCCCTTTCTTTCAGCCAGAGGTGGTACTCCCTCTCGATAATTTATAAATAGAATTAAGTAAATTTCCTCCACACAAGTATTTCCCCAGAGTAATTCTAAGCCTCAAGCTTGTCTGCTTCAGGCAGACACCTGACTATAATGTTCTCATTTGAGGTCCGACAGTCAAGAGTCCATAATACCTCGACACTGTTAGTGGCCGACAGCATTTATTGTTGAATGTTGAGAGGTTGGACGGCCTCTCTGTAGAGGACACGGTGGGCTTCTCACATGGTCACTTGCCATACACATTCTGATCTCTGCATTGGACACACCTTAAGGGTTTATGTCGGTAGTTTCCTGGCGGATATGTGCATTGTGGTCGGATAGTGGGTGTGGTTTACCCGCCTGGTTTATAGGTTCATCGGGATGAGGGCGGTTTCACCGTTACCTTGTCAATTTTAAATGTGTTTGGATTCTTTTAGTTTTGTCTACTATTTCTAACCTATGTACTAGTAGTAGGCATCTGTCAATCCCGTGGGGTTATGGAGTTGTGCCCTAGGTGTCTGGTTGGGTGCAACGTCTGCTATGGCTGTGAAGTCCAACCCATGAAAGGGAATTCCGACCGCAGCGAGTGCAGATAAACGCTGAAGCGGTTGCGTCTGTCAGTGGTCGAGACTTCCTCTGAAGTCTCTTTCCCTCTGTCTGCCTCTTCAGTTCGCCCTCGAATTGCTGGAGTCCCTTCCGCACTTTGCATCTCCAGGCAAATCTGTCCGCAGCTGCTTCCTCCCAAGTGTTGATGTCAGTGTTGTGCTGCTTGAAGTCACGTTCCAGGCGTCTTTGAAATGCAGCTGGGGTGTTTTGGTGGGCCTCTTTCCTGATGCCAGTTCTCCGAATAAGAGGTCCTTTGGTATGCGACCATCTTCCATGCGTGTGACATGTCCCAGCCATCGCATGCATCTCTGCTTCAGGAGAGTAAACATTGAAGAGATTCCTGTTCTCTCAAGCACTACGTTGTTGGTGAGGTGGTTTCTCCATGTGATGTCAAGGATGCGTCTCAGGTTCCACATGTGATAGGTATTGAGCCTTCTCGCAGGGTCCAGGATTCAGAGTCATAGAGAAGTGTACTCACCACACATGCCATGTAGACCTGTGTCTAGGTGTGCATTGTCAGTTTGACATTTGCCCAAACGCGCTTTGTGAGCCTGACCAGTGTTATTGCGGCCTTTCTGATACGCCTGTTGACCTCAGTGTCCAGGTAAAGGGTATCTAAGATTGTGGAGTCCAGGTACACAAACTCGTAGGCCGCCTCCAGCATGCAGTCTGTGATGTTTATGCTGGGTAACTCATTGACGTCTTGTCCCATTACCTATGTCTTCTTCAGGCTGATTGTCAGGCCGAATGTGGAGCAGGCTGCGGCAAAGCAGTTGAATAGTTGCTGCAGGCCTTCTGCAGTGTACTCACCTATTGTACTAACCTATTTGTCTCAGGTAATCTCTCGAATCTCTCAGGTAGCCCCAGGAGTCCGTCAGGTAGCCCCAGGAGTCCCTCAGGTAGCCAAGGAGTCCCTCAGGTAGCCCCAGGAGTCCCTCAGGTAGCCCCAGATGTCCCTCAGGTGGCCCCAGGAATCACTCAGGTAGCCCCAGGAGTCCCTCAGGTAGCCCCAGGAGTACCTCAGGTAGCCTCAGCAGTCCCTAAGGTAGCCCCAGGAGTTCCTCAGGTAGCCCCACAGGAGTCCCTCAGGTAGCCCC
>WNGS01127440.1:0-13621 GCA_020271785.1 Procambarus virginalis | reverse complement strand
TCTATCGTCATACTATCATGCAAGAGGAGCCCCACATCTATGGATCATCCAATAAATCAGCAGACTTCTAGATGTTACTACTGCTCGGCTTAGACTCGGTTACAAGTATCTCTGGGAATTCTCATTATCTGTTGATGTAGATCTGACCAAATGTAAACTGTGTCCACAAAATTATTCCCACACCCTCCGTCACTATGTTGATGGTGCGAAACATACGTGAATTAGAGACAATTCTATAACCATGTTCCAGCGATTGTGTAAATATTTCATTCAAAATGATCTGCTACCAAAATTCTAGCCAAATATCCCCAGTTTGCTAACTGTAGTAGTAACTGAGTGATTGTAATCCTATCCACCGCTACCCACTGGATGGGGGCGGTGACATGCAGGACAAACATATAATGTGACACTAGCTCTCCACATTTATTTATTTATTTATTTATTATTATTTATTTTTTTATATACAAGAAGGTACATTGGGTTTGTGAGAATACATTGAATAGGACAGTATTTCCAATCTTGTAAAGCCACTAGTACGCGCAGCGTTTCGGGCAGGTCCTTAATTTAACAGATAATTTTAAGTAGGTATTTCTATCATAATTGATAAATGATAACAAATACATTACAAGAGAAAATGAGATGAGAGAGCTTAGTAAGTATATTGAAGCACATTGTTATATTAAGCTCTAATTATTGAACAGCTTGATTGTAATTTAACAAGATTAATAGACACCATACAGCAGATTGCCAGCACATATAGACAGCAATGAACACAATGGAAGATGTTCAGATTGGTACATAAGGATTGGGAGACTGGGTAGCAATAGATACAATAAACAAGAATAATAACACCAACAGCAGATTAGCAGCACATATAAAAAGACAGCAATGATCACAATGGTAAAGATGTCAAATTGGGAACATAATGGAGTGCACTTGGAGCAGCCGTGGAGTGCGGACGTGTTCCTCCGTGACTGCTGGAGTTGTTCACTGTTTGGTTGCCAGGTGGCGGGGCGTCGCTGCCCTACCAGTGTTGTTGCCTGGCTGGCTGTTGCTGACGTGGCGGAACTGAGTTACGATGGGGGTCCCCCTCCCACCGGTACTGCGGGCTCAGTCTGTGGGCCTGGAATTTTCCAGCCGGGCTGGATACCCAGAGATTGCACGGGTGTGTGAGCAGCTGCAGGTACCTGTGATGGATATCTACGGTGTCGAGCTGGTGACGGCCCGTCGGGTGATCCTGAAATTCACTGCAGACATGGCGTATCGCGAATTTCTACGTCGATACGAGGGGCGGACATTGCCTCTACAGGATGGTGCGGGCACTGTGTCCATATCTGATCGGAGTGGTGCCCTCACATACGTCAGCGTCCATGGGGCTCCTTTGGAGTTTCCGGAGGGTCTGCTCCGGCGGTACTTCGGCCGTTTTGGCGCCGTCGTTAGTGTGCGGGTGAATGTGGTATCTTCGAGCCCACTAAAGGGTGTCCGCACAAACATTCGTACCCTGGGCATGAGGTTACGGGAGGATATCCCGTCCTCTGTGCGTCTGCTGGGGTACACAGTTCGGGTGTTTTACGCCCGCCAGCCCCGGACATGTTATCGCTGTGGCCTGTCGGGCCATCAGGCTGCTGAATGTTCTGCGCCGGCCTCTGCGCCTGTGAACCTCTTCAGTGAGGAGGACTTCCCACCGCTTCCTGTGGAGGAGGTTTCTGTGGGTCTGGACGCCTCCCCGGACGCGGCTAAGCCCCCTGTGTCGCCTGATGCGCCCCCTGTGGTGGACGTTCCCCGAATGTCGCCGACCCTCCTCAGGATGTTGCGATGCCCTCGGTGGATACTCCTGCTCCTGTCCCTGATGCTCCCGTGGGCCTTTCTGATGCTCCCTCCTCGCCGTCTGCTCACCCGTCTTCAGTTGCTGCGCCTGGCCCTGCGTGCTCGCCTGCATCCTCGCCTCGGGTCCCGGCTGCGCTGAGTGCTGGGGTGGCTGTGGGGCCTCCTGTTGTATGTGGTCCGGTTCCCCCTGCGGTTGAGGCTGCTGCTGTCATGAGACGGGCGTTGGTCCGCACGGCTTGTGATGCCCGTGGTTCTGGGTCCGCCTCCGGCTCTGAGGATGTGCGCCCGGTGCCCAAGCGGTCCAGGCGTTCTTCTACTGCATGGGCTGATGTGGAGGGTTTCGACGCCGATGGGTCTTCGGGAGATGATGTGGTGGTCGCTGACGTCCATGTACCTGCTGATGCCAAGGATTGTGTGTATGATTCACCTCCTGTTTCTTCTGCAGGCGGTTCTCCGCAGTGGGAGGTGTAGCTCCTCCGGACGTAGGTGAGGTGGGTGCTGGTGCAGGCCGCGACCTCGTGTTGTTGCTGAAGAAGGATGTTCGGCCCCTGCAGATGTCCCGTCCGGTGGTTGCTGCGGAGCCCTGTGGGGCTGACAAGGTTACAAGTGCGCTGCCCGTTGCCCGCGCCTGTAGGGGGAAGCCCGTCCCGATCATCTTGGCCTCCGGCGTGGCGTACGATCAGAAGACCAACCCTTTGGAATTTGGCTTTATGACCGAGTGCTGCCTGTTCCGTGGTGCCCCTCGACTATCTGGGTTCCACAGGCTCAGGTTTTTGTTGAGGGTGTGCCGAATTTGATGCCCGATCCTCGTACGGCCCATAGTCACTCTGACGACATCATGTTGCTTTGGGAGGCGTATTGTCTTCGTTTCCCGGCAGCTGAGTGGCCGGATAAGTATGCGCACTCTTGATAGTTTGTGTGCTTGCTGAGTATTTCGCGTCTGTAGTGGATTTAGTATGTTCTGTGGTATTTATTGTGTGCCCTTCAGGCCGGTGTCGTATTTAGTTTTCTCAATGTCCCTGTTTATTGTAATTAGTGTATTGTGTGCCCTTCAGGCCGATGTCGTGTTTAGTTTTCTCAATGTCCCTGTTTATTGTAATTAGGCTATACCTTTTCATGATTATCTGTTTCTTTGATTCTGATGTATTATGTGCCCCTATGGCTATGCTGTTTGCCCTCTTACGTGAGTGGTTGTGCATGTTTTTTTATTGTTTGTTTTATTGGTTTGTTTGTTATGTTTATGGTTTTTTGTTTTATGATTTTATTATTATTTTTTTATTTATTATTTTTTCTTGTTCTCCTCTGCTTTCTATGTGTATTATGACCTTGTTTTATGTGTTATTGTAATTTGGGTATTGTTTGCCTGTTTGCGCTATTTGTTTATTGATGTTTTTGTACTGTGCTGTCGGTCCTTCTGGCCGGTGGTTTGTTTGTTTTGCTCATTTTGTTTTCTTATGTTAATTTTATTGTATTTATTGCTTATACTTGCATGCTTGCATGTAAAAAAAAAAAAAAAAAAAAAAAAAAAAAAAAAAAAAAAAAAAAAAAAATGGGAACATAAGGTTGGGAGATTGGGTAGCAATAGATACAGTGCAATTTTAAGGCAAAATGTGAAAAACAATGAAGATGAAATTAGGTACTTTTTAGTATTGATTTTGAATGATGTAAAAGTTGGACAGTTTTTCAATTCAATAGGGAGTGAGTTCCATAAACTGGGTCCCTTTATTTGCATACAGTGTTTACACAGATTAAGTTTAACTCTGGGGATATCAAAGAGATATTTATTTCTGGTGTGGTGATAATGGGTCCTATTACATCTGTCCAGGAAGAGTTTCAGAGCAGGATTTGCATTTAAGAACAGGGTTTTGTAAATGTAGTTGACACAAGAGAATTTATGGAGTGAGATTATGTTTAGCATGTTTAGGGAGTTAAACAAGGGGCTGAGTGTTGTCTGAAAGCAGAATTTGATATTATTCTGATAGCAGATTTTTGCTGGGTGATGATGGATGATGATGATGGTTTGCAGTGGTTGAACCCCATGCACAGATACCATAGTCGAGGTAGGGATAGATTAGTGCATAATATAGAGAGATGAGAGCAGAGTTAGGTACATAATATCTGTTTTTGGAGAGTATACCAACTGTTTTAGACACTTTCCTAGTTATGTGTTGTATGTGGGTACTGAAGTTGAGTCTCTTGTCTAGGAATAGGCCAAGAAATTTTCCATCATTTTTATTGCTAATGTTTACATTGTCTATCTGAAGCTAAGATGTAGTAGGTCTTTTCTATGTTAAGTGTTAGTTTGTTGGTTGACATCCATAAGTGGACTTTTTTTAGTTCATTATTAACAACATGATTTAGTGTATGTGGGTTGGGGTTAGAGTAGATGAGGGTAGTATCATCAGCAAACAAAATAGGTTTCAGAATGTTAGAGACATTAGGCAGATCATTGATGTATATAAGAAATAGAAGAGGTCCCAATTAATTAAGATACTGCCCTGTGGCACTCCAACGGTTATTGGTAGAGTGGGAGAGGTTATATTATTGATGCCTACACATTGGTGTCTATCACTAAGATAGGATTAGATATAGTCCAGTGCATGGCCTCGGATTCCATAATGATGGAGTTTACATAAGAGGTAATTGTGATTAACAGTATCAGAGGCCTTTCTCAGGTCAATGAAGAGTCCAATCGGAAACTCATTTTTGTCAAGGGCTGAGTAAATTATATCAAGGAGACTAATAATTGCATCGTTGGTACTCTTTTGGGAGCGGAAGCCAAACTGACATGGGCTAAGAATGTCGAATTTTTCGAGATAGGAGTAGAGCTGTTTGTAGATAATTTTTTCAAATATTTTTGATAGAATGGGTAGGTTCGATATTGGTCTATAGTTGTTTATGTCTGCCGGATTACCTCCTTTATGAACTGGCGTTACTCTTGCTTTTTTAAGGATATCAGGGAAGGTATGACACTCAAGGGATTTGTTGAACAGCAGAGCTATAGGTGGCGCAAGAGCATGGGAGGCGCTCTTGTATACAATGGATGGGATTTCACTGACGTTCCCAGCTTTGGTTTTTAGTGAGTGTATGATGGACACAACATCTTTCGGGCTGACTGGTGAAAGGAGAAGATAGTTTGGATAGCTGCCTGAGAGATATGTGTTGATATGTGTCTGAGTCTGTGGGATTTTACTTGCAAGGTTAGCACCAATCGATGAAAAGAAGCTATTAAATTCATTCGCCATTTCTAAATCAGATGACGGTGTAAGGCCATCCTTTGAGAGTGTTATCTGGTTATGGGAGTGTTGTTTAGTTCCTAGGATATTAGAGATGGTATTCCATGTGCTTTTCATGTTGCCTTTTGCTTCTTTGAATCTAGTCTCATAATATGAAAGTTTAGCTTATCTTATGATACTGGTAAGCACAGATGAGTACCTTTTAACTACTTCCTTTGTAACTAGGCCACTCCTAAAATTCTTTTCATATTCATGTTTTTTGTTGATTGATTTAATTATGCCACTTGTGAGCCACGGGTTATTTTTTTTCTTTTATCAGTTACTTGTTTGGTAAGGAGGGGACAGTGAGTGTTGTAGAGGCTTAGAGTTTTGGAGAGAAAGAGGTTAGTTAATGAGTTTATATCCTGTATATTATTAAATTCCGATTCCCAGTTAACATTGTGAAGTGCATTAGAGAGATTGCCTAAAGCTGATTCACTGTGTAGCCTGAATGAGAGTTTCTTGGTTTCTGGTGATGTTGTGTCCATGTTTGCTATGAGGAAGGTAGGATAGTGGTTAGTTGTTCTGTCATAAATTACCCCATAAATTTCTGTCATAAATTACACATATGTCAGTTGCTTAATTTAGAACCTGTATTTGAGGTAGATCTCGAACCCATTGTTGATGTGACGACTTATATTGAATTTTGTAACTAGCTCATCAAGATTGTAACTTGCTTAGCTAAATAAATTGTGGGGCTCAGTCCCTGAGCCCATTATGTGCCTCTGTAACCCTTTCCACTACCTCCCACGGGATGGGTATGGGGTGCATAATAAATGAACTAAACTAGAACTAGGGAGTGAGTTCCATAGACTATGTAGGTCCCTTTATTTGCATAGTGTTTACTCAGATTAAGTTATTTGACTTGGGATGTCAAAGAGATATTTATGTATGGTGTTGTGATTAGGTGTTCTATTACATCTGTCCAGGAAGAGTTTCAAAACACGGTTTGCACTTAAAAAAAGGGTTTTATAAATGTAATTGACACAAGAGAATGTATGGAGTGAATTTATATTTTGCATGATTAAGGATTTAAACATGGGAGCTGTATTTCGACCCTGGGGGAGAACCGCAGTATAAGCCAAACATGTATGTATAAACTGGCTACCTGTCCCACGACACAATGAATTATGAACTATATAAGCTTTATTAGTGTCCAAATCAGAAATACGTATATTCTAACTAAACTTTAGCATTTAGGACATATTTGCCTTGCTAAATTATATTTTTATATTATCCTGATGCTGGTAATTATATTATGTTCATTCTAATCTTATGTAATTTCACAATCCCATTGTTCCCTCGTGTGAATAAAATTTATTGTTATTATTATTACTGTTATTATGATTAGCCTAACTGACAATTATGTTAGGCTGACTGGCAATTATGTTAGGCTGACTGGCAATTATATTAACCTGATATTTGATATTACCATGACTGGCAATGATATTATCAGTCACGTTAATATGACTGGCATTTTTATTACCAGTCACGTTAATATGACTGGCAATGTTGACCAGACCACACTAGAAGGTGAAGGGATGACGACGTTTCAGTTCGTCCTGGACCATTCTCAATCAACTTGAGAATGGTCCAGGACGGACCGAAATGTCATCCCTTCACCTTTCAGTGTGTGGTCTGGTCAACATTGCCAGTCATATTAACGTGACTGGTAATGTTGAGTCTAATGTACCCTCGCCTTGGCGGTCAACATACTTTAGGCACATTATTGTGACTCATTGCCTGCATGACTGGCAGTGATATTACCATGACTGACAATTATATTATCCTGAGTGGCAATTATATTAACTTGACTGGCAACTATATTATCCATTTTATCATTTTCACTATTGTGGGAGTATGTCTCCCAAGATCCTCCCACAGCTGACTTGAATGGCTCATTGCAGTGCACAGTGCACTGATCTCCGTGCACAAAGCCTATCTCTCTTAATCCTGGATAGTTTTCTGGCATGTTGGGTATCTCCAGAATGCCCATTTAACCAGGAATACTTTCGTAATACGTAGGCCGCCGTATGTCCAGACAGGAAATAGATGCAGGGAGTTAAGCATACTTGCCACCAAAAGGTCAGTGAGTACATGGCTGGTGCCGCGAGAGTGTGAGAGGGGAAGGCGCCAGCAGCGTTTGACCTCCGGGGTCAACCGGCGCGATGTTGAATAACAGCTATGACGTGTTCATGACGTCACTCCTGCTACTGCTCATCGAACGAGCTAATATGATTGGTTCCCGCTCATTTGCTGCAATGCTATTTGTCAATTGTAACTCTTTTGTGTGTGCCCACGAGACGCCCTGAGCTTCAGGCAAGATTCATTCTTGTGAGGGATCTCTTACCTAGTGGACGTGTTCTGTTCTACCGGCCAATAGACTGAACACAGACTATTCCTCACCGTCAAGTTAACTCAGCGTCTTTGCGATATACCACACACTCGCCCAGAATCACGAGTGCGAATATATGGTTTAGAAGCCTAAAGTGACAAATCTCCAGAGCGAAACAGACTGGTATCAGGTAACCCCTGGTGACAAAGATCGTCGTGAGTGACCTAGAGTGAACTAAGGCAGTGCCGCTGCCTAAGTAATCTGTGTGTGACATTACCACAGTGTACCTGTACCACAGTGTACAGTGTAGTGCATGGTACCGCCGCCAGCCGCCGCCAGCCGCCGCCTCGAGCGCCCGCCGCCAGCCGCCGCCAGCCGCCGCCGCCCTAGCTCCTACGTGACGTCACCACCTCACGCACCGTCAGTGCCAGTGTGTGCGCGTGTGTCTGTCTGTTAAGCATACAGCACGCCCTACTCACGAAATCATCTCAAGATACTGCGAGTACCCTCCGTGTCTACGAGCGAAACCAGCTATCAGGCCACCTACAAGTGCTTGTATAAACGAGTCTGAGTGAGTGCGTAAGGAAAGGTACCTTATCTGTAAGTACAAGATCTTGTCATTGTTTTATTGTGTCTGTGTTGATCTGAGGGGTCAACCACAGTTCTCACCTTCTTATACCTGTCGCAGGTTATAGGTGAATCGACGGTGAATGCGTGTTTATCTGTGTGGTATCACGGCATTTCATTCGTCTGTGAATGTGAGCTTCACATACACCACACATTTAGTTATTGTGTGATTATTATTGTGCATGTTATTGCCTGTCCCATTGACAGTGTATTTGTTGATTTATTGCATAGCATCATTACCGAGTATCCGGTTGGAACTCTTGTGATCCCTTTGCATACCGGCAGTTAGGTTGCCGTGTTAGTGATTGGCTGTCAACTGTGTTAAGTTAGGTGGTTCTCCACGAGTGGATACGAGTCGATTAGCCAGACGTCAAGAGTCTCGCTAATGCAACCATAGCTTTGCTGACGCCAATCGAAAGTAAATCAAGCACCCTGTGTATTAGTGGTTAAGTTAGTAAATAAACTACTGTTAAGCTTTATGCGGTGTTTCCGTTGAACCACTTCTGAATACTGCCAATATTACTCAAGCCTTCAGCTCTAAGTGTCTTCAACACCGAGTTGCCTGTAAGTCACTAAACTATAAATTTGATGAGGACCCTAGGAGTCCTAAGGGACTCCTAGGGTCCTCATCAAGTGTTACATCATTGAGGAGATTCCAACGACCAACGTGGAGCAGGACCAGGTGAGGCTAGTCTGAGAAGAGACCCACAAGGACTCTAACTCGACCTTGCTCCCAGGCCCTGTACGGTTGCTCTCGTAGTTTCTATTCTGCTAATTCCGACAGCTTCGTGAAGCGTCTGCCTCATGTACATTGTCGACGTACGCAATGCAGTCGTGACAGCAAAAAAAAGAAACACTCCCACAACTATCTTTGTGAGATGGTGAATGATTCCCGCCCTTAGGATTGCAAATGTGTAACGTCAAGCTGATTGGATGGTAGTTTTGTGCCGCTTTCACTCGAAAAATGTTTTGAAAAACTTTTCTTTTTTTCTTCCATATTTTTTTTAACATTTACATATTTCCAATATAGGAGAACTACTAGGCCCTCTGCAGTTACTTCCACTCTCATGTACCCACCTTACCCAATACCCACCTCACCCAAACCAATAAAAAGCGAGGGTTATGTCAAATGTTTCATACACAGTGCATCGAGTGTAGCATAAATGTAGTTCATAAGTGTAGTGTTAAGTGTAAAGAAGTCTTTGAGAATGTAAGAAGCCCTTACAAAATGCTTCTAAGCATCAGACCATTAATAAAAAATGAATTTTGGAGAATTGATATTTTTATTACCACTGACAGTGAAGAAAAACATAAGAAATATTGAAAAAATTTGTGTTAGAATTATTAATCTTACTTTTTCGATCATATTCAACATATATAATTGGTATTGTTGTTGACAATACCATATTTGTTACAATGACATATTTGTTGTTGAGTCAGTTTAGTTTTAGTTCATTTATTATGCACCCCATACCCATCCCGTGGGCGGTAGTGGAAAGGGTTACAAAGGCACATAATGGGCTCAGGGACTGAACCCCACAGTTCATTAGCTAAGCAAGTTACAATCTTGATGAGCTAGTTACAAAATTCAATATAAGTCGTCACATCAACAATGGGTTCGAGATCGACCTCAAGTACAGGTTCTAAATTAAGCAACTGACATATGTGGAGAGCTAGTGTCACAATTTATATGTTTGTCCTGCACACCGCCCCCCCCCATCCAGTGGGCAGCGGTGGATAGGTTACAATCACTTAGTTACTACCTACAGTTAGTAAACTGGGGATATTTGGCTAAAATTTCTTGTAGCAGATCATTTTGAATGAAATATTTACACATCGCTGGAACATTGGTTATAGAATTGTCTCTAAATTCACGTATGTTTTCGCACTCCATCACATAGTGACGTAGGGTGTGCGAATAATTTTGTTGACACAGTTTACATTTGGTCAGGTCTACATCGGCAGATAATGAGAATTCCCAAAGATACTTGTAACCGAGTCTAAGCCGAGCAGTAGTAACATCTAGAAGTCTGCTGATTTTATTGAATGATCCATAGATGTGTGGCTCCTCTTGCATGATAGTATGATGATAGATGGAATTACTGGTGTCAATTTCACTTTGCCTTAGATCTACAAGATCTTGTTGAAGTTCTCGGTGTACTGCTGCTCTCAGATTGCTCATTGACAATCCAAGGTTACACTCAACGGCTCCTTTAAAGGCAGATTCTTTGGCTAACTTATCAGCTCTATCATGCATTCGGAGGCCAACATGAGATGGAGACCACATGAAATGGACTCTGTTACCATCCTTAATAATTTTGTTGTATTTGTGTCTAGCTTCGGACACGAGCATGTTACAGTTATGTCTTAAAGAGTTGAGAGCATTTAAGGATGATAAGGAGTCACTTACAATTAATGTATCAAGTTTGGAGACTTGTACACATTTCAGTGCAAGGATCAAGGCAAATAGTTCAGTCTGAAGGGTAGAGGCCCAATTGTTTATACGGACTCCCCACTCAAAGTACAAGCCATCGCCCATTGTCAGAACAACTGCACTTCCAGCTGCACCCGTGGTGCGGTGTAGGGAACCATCAGTGTATATGATTTGAGAGAGAAATGCTCTGTGGACAGAGCATCAATATGGCTTAAGGCGTTGAGCTTTGCCTCAAGACGAAGCTTGGGCTGATCTCTAATTTGCTTCTTGGGTGGAAAGGGAGGGATTAAAACTGGAAAGGGTGTAACCTCCCACGGTGCAGGAAAGTGCCGTTGTTGTTTCTCTTGGTACAAATCATGAACCTGATACATTCTGAGTTGAGTTCCAGTTTTTGTTATCCATTTGGAACAATGCTGATCTTCAATAAAGTAATTCTGGAGGGCTTCTGTGCAAGGATTAGGATGAGTTAGCCTAAGCATTTTTATACCAATTTGACAGTTAATTTCAGTAACACGATCAACAACGCTCAGAATATTAAGTTCCTTTCTCATATTAAGTATCTTTGTGGTACGAGGGCACCCAAGGATTATCCTCAAGGCTTCGTTCTGCAATTTTTCAAGCCCTCCAAGCTTTCTTTCAGGCATCAAAACAAGCAGAGGTGCAGCATAATCCACTAAAGATCTGATGTATGCAAGGTACATCATTTTGACAATTCTGACATTGGCACCATAGCCTGAGTGATAACCTGCAACAGCCTTGAGAGCTCGGAGCCTCTCTTTATACTGACGACAGAGTCTGAATACAACAGGACCATACAGTGGCACCTCAAGGCCAAGGTATTTGAATCTGTTTACATAGTCAAGCTGGGAGCCATCAGACAGTTGCATCTTGCGAACAGCTCCTCCCTGCCTGGGTGGGCGCCGATTTAGTATCTTTGTTTTCTCTGCTGAGATAATTAAACCTAGGTCCTGACATGAATCTAATACAGAGTTAAGAGTGTTCTGCGTGTTAGCATACCCAGTGGTGTGTATCATTATATCATCAGCATAGCTAATGATGTGGACGTTGGGTTTGCTCGGTATAGAGTTTAACAGCGTGTTTATTAAGATATTAAATAAGGTAGGACTGAGGACACCACCCTGCGGGGTACCTAGTTCAAAGTCTCTTGTTACACTCCTATGCCCCTGGAAAAATACAGATGACTTCCTGTTGGATAAGTAAACCCCTGATCCAACAAAGAAGCCGACCACCAATATTCATTCTTGCAAGCTCACTCAAGATAACATGTCTATTTGCAATATCAAAGGCAGACTTAAGATCTAGGAAGGTGGTATATGACTTTTCAGTGTGCAGGGTAAGAAAGGTGGTGATGCAATGATGCACACTCCTTCCATGCATGAAGCCATATATCTGGGGGGATAGCATGGTTCTTATTCTATGGAGGAGACGGTTTAGGACCATTCTCTCGAATGTTTTGCAAATGCAGCTAGTAAGGGAAATTGGGCGGAAAGCATTCTCTTGATTTGGCTTGGGAATTGGAATGATTATACTGTTGGTCCAAGAGATAGGAAGTTCCCCAGTAACATAGCTCATATTATACAGCTCAAGCAGGGGATTCCCTGGTACTAAAGGGAGCAGACGCAATATGTCATAAGTGATACCATCTTCACCGGGGGATGTGGCTTTGCCTTTGTTTAGGGCCGCGAGTAATTCAAACTCAGTGAATGGCACGTTGCATTCATCTTCCTTGTGGAGCATGAAGTCAACGAGCCTTTCTCGATCTCCGTAACCAGCATTTAATCTGAACTGTATGTCTGGGGGAAGATTATTGAAGCTAGAGGTGGTTGCCCAAGCATCGACTAACTCGTTTGCTCTGTGTAGAGGGTGAGGGTGTGCTACTTGGCCGATCTTATCGCCTTTAATTCTTTTAATATCCTTCCATGCCTGGCTGAGGGGGGTGTGAGAGTTGAGACTGTTAACAAAAGTTTCCCAGTTATCTTGCCTGAGCTCTGTCATGCGCTCCCTCGCCTTGGCTAGGGCTTTCTGAAAGAGCTTGAGCATTGCTGGCGTACGTGTTTCCCTATATGCAAGTCCAACTCGTCTGGCAGTGCGTTTCAAAGTACGCAGTTTGGGGTCATTGTAATAGGCATGACGTTTATTACCTTTCATGTCGTTCCGACTATTGGATGGTGCAGGGGCCGACCTAAAGGGTCAGCAAACATCTGAATGCTCTGTACTAGATCGTCGTTAAATGTCTGGACTGTGGAGGGATCATAAGTGCTGTACCACTCTGACACATGAGCAACAAAGTCTTCACGTCGAGCAGGAGGAACACTGAGCCGTTTGCGTTTGAAAGTTCCACCGGCAGGATGGTATTCCTATACATAGAGTAGTCAATCTAGGGTGATGATCTGACAACAAATCTGTTACAATAGATGATGTGCACCAGACGTGAGAGACGTTGAAACCAACACAGAGGTCTAGAATGCCTCCACAAATATGCGTGGGTTCAAGGTCACCCACAATCTGCACATCTTGGTGACTATTTAGTAGCGACAGCAGTTGATTCCCATTACCGTTACTGAAGCGAGAGCCGCCAATGTCCTTGTGTCTAGCATTGTAGTCACCAAGAATGATGGTTGGCTCTGCTTGAGCGCAGGCCGGAAGATCAATATAATTTAACTTTCCTGCTGGAGCATATAGATTAAATACATTGAGGACAGAGTTGCCCACATAGATCCTCACTCCATGATACTGTTGACCGGCAGTTTGTTTTTCTGGCAGAAGTTGATGGGGTAGGGATTGTTTGATGTATAGAATGCAAGAGTTACTGGATCTGAGGTTGTAAGAAACAAATGAGGGCAATTTCGGGGGTGAGGATCTTGCGGGAACTCTGCACTCCTGGAGACATACAATATCGATGTGTTCAGTTGTTACTTTGTGATGTAAATCTGAGAACCTTTTTTTGAGGGATGCAATGTTCCAGCTAAGGATGGATAACTTAGTTAATTGTGCATTTAAAGTCAGCATTATATATTGATATTATTAGTTCACTTAATATATGTTATCTATATTATATTATCTATTGCACTACGGTATAAGTCCAGGAACATTTTTTATTTT
>WNGS01127438.1:21057-32871 GCA_020271785.1 Procambarus virginalis | reverse complement strand
GATGAAAGCGTTCACTATTAGCATTTTTTTACAATGAAGGTATCAAATACATTAGAAGGCGTGAGTTGATCAGTCAGGTGAGTTGATCAGTCAGGTGAGTTGATCAGCCAGATGAGTTAATCAGCCAGGTGAGTTGATCAGCCAGGTGAGTTGATCAGCCAGGTGAGTTGATCAGCGAGGTGAGTTGATCAGCCAGGTGAGTTGATCAGCGAGGTGAGTTGATCAGCCAGGTGAGTTGATCAGCGAGGTGAGTTGATCAGCCAGGTGAGTTGATCAGCGAGGTGAGTTGATCAGCCAGGTGAGTTGATCAGCGAGGTGAGTTGATCAGCCAGGTGAGTTGATCAGCGAGGTGAGTTGATCAGCCAGGTGAGTTGATCAGCGAGGTGAGTTGATCAGCCAGGTGAGTTGATCAGCGAGGTGAGTTGATCAGCCAGGTGAGTTGATCAGCGAGGTGAGTTGATCAGCCAGGTGAGTTGATCAGCGAGGTGAGTTGATCAGCCAGGTGAGTTGATCAGCGAGGTGAGTTGATCAGCCAGGTGAGTTGATCACTCAGGTGAGTTGATCAGTCAGGTGAGTTGATCAGTCAGGTGAGTTGATCAGCCAGATGAGTTAATCAGCCAGGTGAGTTGATCACCCAAGGTGAGTTTGATCAGACCATTGTGAGTTTGATCACCCAGTTTGAGTTGATCACCCAGTGAGTATTAATCGTCTGTCACTGAGCTTTCTCATGCCCCCACCAATTAAAAGTCTCTTCTTAATTGCATTTCCCGAATTATCGATAATATCGCTATATTTAGTTGTTTGTAATTAAGTGAATATTGTACTTTTCCTTATAACAACTTCGGTGTTGTTAAGTGGAGAGCTGCCTCCCCCCTACCCCCCCTCCCCCCCACCCCAACACGGGTAATACATTTCTTCGCTCTTTGAACCCGCAACAAATGGGTAGTTTGTCGTGAACAGTAATTACCCCCCATAAAGAAGTCCTTCTCTGCTTCGGACGTCCTGTTTCTTTCTGTCTTCTTTCGCCTTACTCTTTCTTCTGTATTACTCCGCTCTTAACCTCCTTTGCACACCCGAGTTTTTATTTTTTTGTCTTCATTATTCCCCGTATTACTTTCAAATTATTCATTGGTTCTCCTGATTCGTCCTTATCTTCATGTGCCATTTCATTTTATTTTGATTAGTCTCCGATCTTCCTTCTCCATTCCTTTATTTTCTATTCCGTTATTCTCATTTTCTTGTTAATTGTTAATTTATTTACATCTGGTTCTGTTCATTGGTTTTCGTTCTTAATTTTCCTCGTTTTCTTCTCCTCTAGTTCTGCATGTCCTCTTTCCATTTTTGAGTTTTAGAAAAATGTATATTTGAAATATATCCATGTGAAATACCTTCATGTGTAACACTTCCCTAATAATGTTAAAATCCCCCCATGTGAAATAACCCCCATGTGAAATACAACCCGTCCGCGAAAGTCGTAATAGTCATATGGACTTATTAGATATTGCAGAGTTGATATACTTAACAAATAGTTGTCCCTTTGCAAAGCTTCCATAGAAAACACCGACCTAAACTAACCTACTTAGTATGTAAAAATAAGAATCTTATAGCTTCCTAATTAAAATTATTACCTACCCTAATCCTATAATAGGTTAAGTAAACATTGTAATTACAAAGCTATAAGATAGCGTATTTTAACATAAAGTAGGTTAGGTAAGGTCGGTGTTTTCTAATGAAGCTTTTCAAGGGAACTATTATGTTTAGTATGTCACCTTTGCACGTAACTAATAAGTCAGTATTGACTATGCGAATTTGCGAGGACGGGTTGATAAATCTACCCCATGTGAAATGACCCTGTACTACTGACCATCTCAGAAAGTCCAAGTACAAGAATGAGGAAGTACTCATACCTCACCTACTGGCGTAGGGAAGGAAGTATACTCTCCTCCAGTATACTAGTTAGACGTGAGGAAGTATATACTCCTTCAGTATACTGAAAAAAAACTAAAACATGAAAACAAAAGCAGAATGTTTCTGTTCTTGTCCTTTGCACATGAACTTCCTGTTTAATAGACTCGTTGATTATGAAATGGGTGATGTCCCCCACCCCCTCCTCTGTTCACTCTCGTTATAAGCTATATCCATTAATTATGACTTTAATTAAAACAGGGTAATTATGAAAGCTTTTTTTAAATGCTTCGCTGACAAATAATCGTCATTAAATGTCTATAAATAACACTATTTTGGTTTTAATTTCTTTAAGCTTTGAGAAAAACATCTTTATTGACTTCACAGAATATAGCAATATTGGATATATTTTGTGATGTGATTATTTATTTTTGTATAATTTGTTAACCTTGTCATAGTGGAACCGCACTACCTTGGCCTAGTATGCAAGGCCCCGATTTGCCTAACAAGTAAAGTGATTTTCGTTTTTTAAATATTTCGAAATTGATATTTTAAATTAATAATTTATTAATATTACATTCAGAACATGAATAACTGACTGGTTGGTGGTTTGGTTAGGTTAGGTTAGGTGGGAAAGGTGTTATAATTCGGTCGGTTCGGTCCGGTGGGTGTCGCTCGCTTCGGTTTGGTCCCCTTTCTCTGTTCGCTTTCTCCTGACGTACCGTCGTCAGTCCGGCGTCACGATCGTCCTTCCGTCCGAACTCTCCGTCTTCCGTCAGCTCAGTCTGTATGGCTGTGGAGAAAAAATAAAAGAATAAATTGAAGAAACACCATTAAGAGACCTCAAACTACATTCAATCTCAAACGGGCAATTTGGCACGATCGTTTTCAAAATATGGACGACACTATATACCTCTGCTGTTCTGTGATTGGCGTGTTTTTTCTTTGAGGGTCACAAGGTCAAAGCCACCTTTAAAAGGTCAAGAGTTTAAACATCAGTTCAAGTTATCCTAATTGGAGTTCAAGCTGTAATCTGAACACACACACACACCAACAACTACACACACACACACACACAACCACACACAGCACTTGGCTCTTTTGGCAATCACCTTCTTTGTGACTTAATATTTTCATTGTTTGTTTTCAATTAGTGTTTCGCCTATGGTGAGGCATAAAAACAATAGCTGTGCCGGAGTAAGAGCGCTCGATCCCATCCACCACCAGCGGTAAATTAAAGTTCGAACCTTGCAACTTCAAAATAATGTTTTCCTAATGATCATATCAAATCATCCTCAAGATACCTGGAAATTAAAGTGAGATTACTAAAGTCTATTGATGAATAATCCCTGTCTCGTTATTCATCAGCGTTAAAATAGATAAAATTGCTGTAGTGAAATCATCATATCTTGGTATGATATGAACTCATCATATCTAAGCAAGCTCCATAAATTTGCATACTGAGAATGCCAAAGGAGCCATATTGTCATGCGCACGACGTTGGTACATAGACTGAGCCGGTCGGCCGAGCGATAGGCACGCTGGACTTGTGATCTGTGGTCGTGGGTTCTGTCCCAGGCGCCGGCGAGAAACAATGGCAAGTTTTCTTTCACCCTAGGTCCCCTGTTACCTAGCCGTAAAATAGGTACTGGGTGTTAGTCATCTGTCCTCAGCGGCTGCTTCCTGGGGGATAGGAGGCCCTGGGTAGTTGACCGGCCGCGGGGACCCTAAAAGCCCCGAAAGCATTTCAAGATAACCTCAAAGATATGGGGGGGGGCTATGTAGGGTTCGAAACTCCTCTTGTGTAAGGTGATGTAAATTAGCAGAAGAGCGGAGGCCAACGTGACTACGGCTCTTGAGAGACACAGGGAGCAAGGTCCACCTCGGAGTACTAGAACGGGGGAGAACGGTGCCCAACCACTTCGATAGTCGGGGATCGAACGCCGAATCCTTGCAGGATGCGAGGGCCTGCACATTCCAGCCTCCACTACTCTTGTTCCAAACCAAGCGTCGAGAACTCAGTCCTTGGTCATATCTATTCGCTTATTATCCTATATGTATTAAACAAATTATAAATTATTATTAACTATGAGAAAATTCATTAGAGCTGTGAGGTGGGGCACGAACCTTCGACCAAGGTATTGCCAGGCCACATATTGTCCCCGTTGACCACCGAGTCTGGCTGAAACTCAACAACTTAATGCGTTCTCTCATTGGACGTGTACACGGTAATTAAATTTCCTGTGTTTTTTATTATTATTAAAATGATCGATTTTGTGTGTCACATTCATTTTGTTTAGCAAATAATGATTGCAAGAGTGCACTATACTTGCAAGTTTCTAAACAGTTTTATAAACTGTGAAACGCCCACATTTCTAATTTCTCTGTTTTCAGAATTTATTCTCCTGTTTATCGCAATTCGTAACAAATAATCGTTTTCCCTCTAATTCTTAAATTAACATTCGTACATATCTCCGTTTGTTTCTGTTCATACTGGTCACGAAGCCATCTTAGGGGTGATAAGAACCTACGCTCTTAGTGCAGGTAAATTGTCTCTCCAGACCCCATTTGTCAATGGCAGCATGAGCCATTGGCTCCATTGGAGCTCAATGGTAGGCAGCGGAGGCTCCATTGTCAATGGAGCGGGAGGCTCCATTGTCAATGGTAGCGGGAGGCTCCATTGTCAATGGCAGCGTGAGGTCACATGGACGAGCTCATTGTCAATGGCAGCGGGTGTATTAAGGCCTTTATAACCCCCGACAACTTTCCCATTTATTATGACCATGTCGTGATCTAACCATAATATAACAACTGAGTTACCTGGAAATACTACTTCTATAATATTGCTATCCCGATACAAAACTATCTAACTTTTCCAAGATGACAACCACCATTAAGAACCACAACACCATTAAACCTCCACACCACCCCCCCCCCCCCCTTCCCTCTACTGCCCCACAACTAACCACAGCCCTTAGCCTGAGGCTATCAACTACACCTCACCACACACAACTTCTCCCAACATATAGCTATTCATCGAACATGACCTACCACACACTACAACACAACACCCCCCCCTCAAACCCTTCTCTACGCAGTTTTATTTACCACAATCATAAAAACTAAGAGAAACATTTCAAAGAACATCACACTGTACTCTCCTGCAAACCACCATTATATAATTATATATATATATTTATATTATAATATATTTATATTATATTATATATTATATGATATTAGTATATATATTATTATCCAATAAAGGCGAATTAATATTCCCAAAACACACACACACACCAACTGTGGGCTCGCGGCCAGTAGTGGTCTAGTCCTAATGGCCAGTTCCATTCCCAGCGGATCGGAAACGATGGGCCAAAGTTTTTTTTTTCACTTAT
Source organism: Procambarus virginalis (assembly GCA_020271785.1). NCBI lineage: Eukaryota > Metazoa > Arthropoda > Malacostraca > Decapoda > Cambaridae > Procambarus > Procambarus virginalis. Next base: position 27,568 of record WNGS01127438.1, on the reverse strand, counting down.
GCAAACGTAGCCAATTTAGTACCCAATAGAAATGACTTACAAAATTGTCTCAGTGTCAGCATACAGATGGTGTATTGACTGATGAACTATCTTCAGTTCTATTGTAGATTAGGCACATGCTCTATACCAACTCATATGTTAGATCATACTAAGGCAGGGCAAATTGATAGAGCAGAAGAAACCTGATTACAGCTGAGAGCGGGACCAACCAGAGCTCAAAACCACCCGCAAGCGTAACTAGGTTGAGTACAAACACACACACACACACACACACATACACACACCACACACACACACACACACACACACACACACACACACACACACACACACACACACACATACCATACACAACACACACACACACAACGTAAGCCAAATTTAGTACCCAGATGAGCCACAGAAAAATTACAAAGAACTTTTCAGTTCAGAGTAGTTAACAGGTGGAATCTTTAGGCAGTGATGTGGTGAGCTGTCTCCATACACAGTTTCAAGTGTAGATATATAGAGCCCTTAGGCTCAGGAACCTTACACCTTTTGATTGACGGTTGAGATGCGGGACCAAAGAGCCAGACTCAACCCCCGCAAGCGTAACTAGATGAGTACAACACACACACACACATCACACACACACACACACAACACAAACACACACACACACACACTCACAAGCGGGACCAAAGAGCCAAAGCTCAACCCCCGCAAGCACAATTAGGTAATTAGGTGAGTACACACTACACCAACACACACACACACACACACACACACACACACACACACACAACACACACACACACACACACACACACACGATTTGAGCCCATGAGCCACAGAGATATTAGAAAGAACTTTTAGTTCAGATGTTACATGGATGCATTAGGAGCGATTTTACTGATCAAACACAATTGTGTAGATATGATAGAGCCCTTAAGGCTCAGGAACTGTACACGTGTTGATTAAGTGAGAGCTGACCAAGAGCCGAGAGCTCAACCCCTGCAAGACAAATAGGTGAGTACAACACACACACAACACACACACAAAGGGATGACTAAGAACCCTCGTAAACACGTCAAGCCATTTTTTTTAGTATTCTAATGAAAAACTTTAACTATAAACTGTGGTAAAGTTCCCCGCTCTTCCTCGTGGACAATACACAGGAATCCATTTGGGTCGACCGGGGCGCTATTTTGGCCGCGGGGAGGTGATATATTACTGACCTCTTTCTCCACGAAATACGAGGCTAAGATAGCAAGGAAGAATTCATTTAGGTGAAGGCCATATTTTGTACCTAACACACAGATAACGAAGCGATATAGGTAGAACTAAATTGTATTTTGGCACAGCGTTGAGAGTAGGTGGTGAGGTTGTTGGGGGGGGGTTGTTTTGTGGTTTGTGTTTTGTCTTTGGGTGTTTGTATCTGGCTCTTTGGTCCCGCCTCTCAAACTGTCATTCAACTGGTGTACAGATTCCTGAGCCTACTGGGCTCTATCATTTACATTTGAAACTGTGTATGAGTCAGCCTCACCACATCACTTCCTAATGCATTCCATTTGTTAACTACTCTGACACTGACAAAAATTATTTCTAACGTCTCTGTGGCTCATTTGGGTACTACGTTTCCACCTGTGTCCCCTTGTTCGCGTCCCACCCGTTTAAAAGTTTGTCTTTGTGCACCCTGGTCATGGTTGAGTGACTGGAGGGGGGGGGGTTATTATGTTGTGTAGTGTGTGTTGTATTTGTGTGGTTGTGCTGGTTCGAGTGTGCTTGTTAGGTGTTGTTTGGTGGATTGTGTGATGTGGTGGTGTATGTTATGATGTTCTAGAGGGGAATTGCAATGGCGTTATGTGAACGTATTGCAGTGTGTATTGCAGACTTGTGGCGTGAGAATGTTTTGTTTTCGCTGGTGTGTGGTTAGTCTTCGGGTGCTGGAAGGTGGTGTTGTTGAGTTGAGGTTGTTTGTTGTGTTTTAGAGACAGCTCACGGAACAAAAACTTGCAAGTAACACGGCTATGGTGAGGCCCGCAGTGGACTTAACCTGGCACGGGAGCGGGGCTGGAACCTGATTTTTGTGTGGTGGCGTGTGTGGTGGAGGTAGATGGTGTGACGGTATGTTTTGTGAGGTGGTGGTACTGGTATTGGTGGCATGTCGGGGTGTCGGGGTGTCGGGTGTCGGGGTGTTGTTGGTCGGGTTCGGGGGTCGGGGTGCGGGTGTCGGGGTGTTCCGCCGATCTGTAGTGAAACACTTCGAGCGCACACATTAGTCCCTTCCTGCCTCTTCGTGTGTGTGTGTGGGGGGGGGGGGGTTTTGCAACGGCAGTACACGAGGGCTTTAAATGGTCTTTAAATTGCTTCAGAATAATGTTTTTACGTTAAGAGACATTTTTTTTTTTCTATTAATAATTACATTATTCCTCCTATTTATTACTTTAAAATTTTCTCCCCATTAACATTTTTATCCGTCTTTAGTATATATATATCATATATATATCTTATATATATATATAATATATATATCTATATATATATATATATGTATATATATATATATATATATATATAGATATAATATATATATATATATATATATATTCCTATGTGTAACTAAGTCAATTTGTGAAGTGTAAAGTATATATTTACTTTTGTTTGCATACTTGAGTCATCTCCATTCCACATATGCTGACAGTTGTGACAGGAATGTTTTCTGTTGCTCTTTCAACTTGAACACAAAGACGGTAATAATCTTTCCTTGGCATATTGCACCAAAGTTGCAACACGGCAGAATTAGACATGCAGCCTGCAATCTCGCCAACTGAGCTATTCAAGACACACGATGAAAATTACATGCTTCATTATCATCTACACAAATGGTGATGAGCAAAAAAACTTTCTGCGGTAGTGAAGAAAACTTTATAAGTGATGCGCTGCACCGACTTTAAGTTGGCGTACACAAACTTTACATCACTGTACCCCAGAGATTCTCTTATTCGTGCTGGTTCGCTGTAAAAAAAGTTTCTAAGTTAGAGTACATTGCAGTATATACTCCTCTCTCTCTAAGGGAGTCTGGGAGGATCAAGTCCTCTGTAACTAAGTTTATGGAGTTACATATGTTACAGATGGGAGGGGAAAGGCGGGGACCAAGAGCTGACAGTTCGATCCTGCAGGCCAGGCACACACACGATAACTACCTACAAAATTCTCAGGGGAATTGACAGGGTGGACAAAGACAATCTTTTTACCAAACTATTAAAATTAAGGGGACACAGGTGGAAACTGAGTAACCAAATGAGACGTTAGACGAGAAACCAAATTTCTAACAGAGACGTTAGAAAGAACTTTTTCATTTTCATATTTAAGAGATGGAATGCATTAGGCAGTGATGTGGTGGAGGCTGACTCCATACACAGTTTCGAATGCAGATATGATAGAGCCCAGTAGGCTCAGGAATCTGTACACCAGTTGATTGATAGTTGAGGCGGGACCAAAGAGCCAGAGCTCAACAACTAGGTTAGTCTACATCGCAGATGTATAGCTCTCCCTCCCTACTGTACAGCTTCCATCTTCTGCCGCCTCCTGTGTGAAAATTCCCTACCGCTGTTACACAGATACTTAATCTCTTATCCAATTGTTCTAATCTCCAGTGTAAAAACAAAGCCATTACTGTCAACGGAGAAGCCTCTGGCAGGGCCGATATGTCACCCTCCTCCCCCCTCCACTACCCAACCGCACGGGGGGAACAGCCAAAGAGACAAATGACGCGCGGATGGTACTTATTTTCCAGAGATGTTTATGTTTGGAAATAGCCCGGGACGAATGATACTCCAGCAGTACCTATTTTCCAGAGATGTTTATGTCTGTAAATAGCCCGGGACGAATGATACTCCAGCAGTACCTATTTTCCAGAGATGTTTATGTCTGTAAATAGCCCGGGACGAATGATACTCCAGCGGTACCTATTTTCCAGCACCATGGCGATTATTGTCGAAGACTGTGTGACATACATGCGGCACCCCACTCCAGAAGCGACAGACAAGTGTAGTAAACAATTAGTTAGAAAGGCGAAGTCCAAGAGCTAATTAAGAGTTATTATTTTCTCATTCAATTCGATTGAAAACAAATAATTTCCCTGGGGTAACGCAGAAAGAAAATGTGAGAGGGTCAGTAGAGGTCCGGGGTAGATTTAGGTAGATAGTCGAAGGACTTGGGTAGATACTCGAAGGACTTGAGAGGGCTAGGGGGTAGACAATCGTGGGACTTGAGGGGACTTGGGTAGATACTCGTCGGACTTGGGAGGACCAGGGGTAGATAAGCGGTATGACAGCCCAAGGAGCTCGGAAGCCAGTACACCAGAGTGTAGATAAGCAACACCCACCAGTAGAGTCACTACCATATTCACCCCATATCAACCAAGAATCATGGATCATCTATGAGCCTCGTTCAAGTCGCCCTCCGATGCCTTGACTAATCCTTTTTAATCACCTCTAATCTCGCCATAAGGTGGGGGGAGGGGGGAAGGGAATGATTTACGATGCCCAATCACGCCGAGGCTAACAACCACGGCGGGTTTTCAGGGCTACAGCGCCCTGTGATTGGTGTTTGCCGCGATTTACAGCCTCGTATAAAGGCGGTCAAGGTCGGTGTGGCCGCTTGATCGACCCTTTGTGTGGTAAGAACCTAATGACCCTGGTTGGGCACCTTCATGTAGTTACTTGGGCGTGTGTAGGTGAGGATGGTGTATCCGGTGTGCCCGGGTCTCTTTTCCGCCTCGCCCTCTACCCCCTCCCTGATTCATTTGAACTTCAAGATTTAATTTGTCTCGTTCTGTTTCCTGTGTCATGTGTCCTCCTCGTTATGTTCCTTGCTGTGTCATGTGTCCCCCTCGTTATGTTCCTTGCTGTGTCATGTGTCCTCGTTATGTTCCTTGCTGTGTCATGTGTCCCCCTCGTTATGTTCCTTGCTGTGTCATGTGTCCTCCTCATGTTCCTTGCTGTGTCATGTGTCCTCCTCCTTCCTTAAAAATTAGTCAGATATATATATATGTATCTAAAAAATATAATGTCTTACTGCTTGTTCGATTACGGGGCTATTCATGCCTGTGCCACCTCTTGGATGGCTTAATCTTCATCAATCAATCCATCAATGCTTGTTCGAGGTTAGGGAAGGTGGTGATGGGTAGGGAAGGTGGTGAAGGGTAGGGAAGGTGGTGAAGGGTAGGGAAGGTGGTGAAGGGTAGACAAGTAGACAAGGTGGTGAAGGGTAGGAAGATGGTGACGGGTAGGGGAAGGTGTGAAGGGTAGGGAAAGGTTGGTTGCCGGGTAGGGAACGATGGGTGCCGGTCGGGAAGGTGGTGACGGGTGGGAAGGTGGTGCAGGGTAGGGACGGTGGTGACGGGTCGGGCAGGTGGTTGCCGGGTAGGGCCGCTGGGTGCCGGGTCGGGCCGGTGGTGCAGGGTCGGAGGTGGTTGGCCGGGTCGAGGTGCGTGTCCGTGGTGGGTAGGGCCGGTGGTGCAGGGTAGGGAAGGTGGGTGCAGGGGGGACCGGGTGTTGCCGGGTCGGGCCGGTGGTGCAGGGTCGGGCACTGGTGGTCGGGTCGGGCCGGTGGTGCAGGGTAGGCCGATGGTGCCCGGTTCGGAGTCCGGTAGTGGTGCAGGGTCGGGCAGTGGTGCCAGGGTGAGGCACTGGTGACGGGTCGGGGTCCCCGGTGGGGTGAAGGGTAGGGACTGGAAGGGGGCGCTGGGTCCCGCCCTTGATACCAGGCTAACGCCAGGTTCTGGAGGCGCGGCGGGGGGGGGCGTACTTCCGACGTCCTTAACGGGGTGCCGGGAAGCTGCCGACGGACGACGAACCTGCGACCACCGTGCAGGGCCGGGTGCTGCCGTAGCCGCGTAAGAAAGGTGATGCTGTGATGATGTTGGATGATAATGATGAATATAGATAGAAGGGCCCGGCGCCACCCTATCTGCAACAGTGTATGCAATATAAGCAATGAAGATGTTTCCAGTGATGAGGATAGTCGTGTGTAGCGTAGATAAGTTACAGTGTTGAAGATAGTGTGTGTAGTGCAGTTGTGTGCCTTCGGCTCCCGGGCGACGCCGGGTAACCTCCCCTCCCCCCGCCCTCCCTCTAGAACGGGTGTAATACAGGATAACATGGATTTAGAACCCGTATTCGATCCCTATATAAAGCTTTAGAAATGGATGGTCACATTCCTTTCACCTGATGCCTCTGTTCAACCTAGCAGTAAATGGTAGCCGGGAGTTAGTCAACTGTTGTGGGGTTGCATCCTGAGTAAGGGCCCCCCCCCCTCGTAAGGGGGGGGGGGCCGACCTCAACCCATTTGTCTCCGCCTCCGCCGGGAATCGAACCCGGACCATGAGGACTACGATCCCCCAGCGCTATCCACTCAGCCGCGAGGACCTCGAGGTGTGTGTGTGTGTGTGTGTGTGAGAGAGAGAGAGAGAGAGAGAGAGAGAGAGAGGAGAGAGAGAGAGGAGAGAGAGAGAGAGAGAGAGATG
>WNGS01127433.1:0-10454 GCA_020271785.1 Procambarus virginalis | reverse complement strand
GTGGTAGAAAATAATAATAATAATAATAATAAAACCATTTGTCTATGTACAACTTGAAACACATTGCCAGTGGCTACAGCCCAATTTGAACAAGTCAAAAGACAAATAGAGACTTACTTGGCTAACTAGCAGATGTCAAAACATGAGGTGCAGATATGGATGATATTATGGACCCTATGGCGCTATGAAGATTATACTCAGTCAAATTAGTTTCAATCGTAGCCATACTTGTACAATATAAAAGTACTAATGTAACTACAAGTATTGCAGCAATTAAATGCCACTACAATTCCAGCTTCCCAAGCATAGTCTCCCCACTTTTACTCGCTAGATAAGGAAAACTTGAATGATTTCTGGCAACGTTTTGATACATAAATTCACACACATCTATAAATAAAGTAAATCAATTGTCATAACTAAAGGCCAGCTTAAAGGGGAAGTGAGAGCTGTGATAGCAAATTTAACCTTAACAGACGCCAATAATGACGTCGCAGTCCAGTTACTGAAAGATAACTACACTAACACAGAACTAGCAATCACAACCTTTACTATAAGCTCTACCTCCACCCAGTAACAAACCTGATTCCCTACAAAGTTTCAGGATGAAGGTAGAATCTCTAATTATGCACTTGGCACTAACGTTAATGTAGGTGTTCTGAATGGAGTTTAAAACTCAATATTCAGCATAAAATACCTGAAGATATATATTGCAATAATGTGCTCACACTACAGTAAGGACATATTATCTCTTCAAGAGATACTTGACGGCTTAAAGATAGTTGTCACCCATCTGAGGACACACTGCAAATTTAGAGCTCATAAAAAGAGCATAAAAGTCTCCTCGGACAAAACAATGTCCAAAATAATGGCAGAACGCCAGAACGCAACAAATATAATAACTAAATGGAAGCAAAGTAGCATAGGCACTTGTACAGTGAGTCCATCAAAGCCAGTAGTGACAATAGCACCTAAGACAACAAAGCCGAAGGGTTCAACAAACTGGCCAAAATGTTTATTCTGTGAAGAAAATCGTTCCATTCCAGTGCCCTACAAATACTGACCGTCCCAACAGAATTAATCAGTTGAAACATTTGAATAGATGTACACGCTGCTTAAGAAAGCATGATCCTTCAACTTGTGCAACTGAGCTCACAATTTGCCAAAATTGTGGGAAGGATCGGCACATACTGTTCTTTGTTGTGAATCTGGTACCAATGTTAATCAATCTGCAAAACCCAAACCAGAGGAAACAACCTCAACAACAGAACAATTCTGTAGGGTACACAATGGGTAAACACATTGATGGCATGATCTGCTGCAACTGTTGCTTTACCTACTGCAAAACTACTTACATATAATAAAGTAACCATACTTGAGGGTTGTTTGATCAGGTTCACAGAGAACTTTTATCACAAAGAAACTTGCAGATGATTTGCACCTTGAGACTGTACAAACAGTCACTCTAAACATTTCTGGATTCTTGACCAACACAGGTCACCAAGAATACAAAGACAAAATGGTAAACTCCTAGTTCGTCTAGGGAAATATATAAGGCAAGTGTATGCAGGTGTTGTGGAATCAATGCAGACATACCTGCAAGTTTCTGGTCTCGGTGCCTCAGCAAGATTCCATACACAAAAAAGGGATTACTTTAGCAGATCCCCAGATAAACTCTGAATGCATAACAGACATTGACATCCTTATGGGTGCTGATTACTACTATAAATTTATCTTGGGAGACATAAAACATTAGGAATGTACTGCAGGAGGAAAATTAATGTCTGGGCCAGTACTATGCTTTGTGACAAAAACTTCTGAGGAACAAAATCATTCCGAAACTGTCATAGTAGCATGACTAGGCCAGAACAATGACCCCCAAGAAATCAGTCACATGATTGACGATGGACTGGAACCAGTCCATAAGCTGTGGGACCTAGATACTATCGGAATTCTTCCTGAACGACCAAGCCGAAATGATACATGGGCATACAAACAGTACTTGGACACTGTTCAATACCATGATATTGTACAGGTTGATTGTGCTTTATACACATCAACACTGTACACATCACGGTGGAGTACTTGATACTCTCACCTCAATCAGACAGCGATGCTGGATCCCCCAAAGACGACAGTCTTTTAAGTGGACTTGAAACAATGAGTGATATGCCGAAGGTGCGACGCAAGAGTTTGCCCGTACCAAGGTCCTCCTCCACTCCCTAAAGAGAGAGTTGTACACTTACGTCCTTTTGAAACGAGTGGAGTCAATTACACAGGGACTATCACTATTACAGGTACACAAGATGGACGACCGACAAAGCTGTACTGTATATCTATCTATTTACCTGTGCAGTTGTACATTTAGAAGTAACACCTGATATGACGCTCAATCGTTTATACAGGCTTTCTGAAGATTTGCAGCATGCCGATCATGACCATAACTGTTGATGACGGATACCGTAGCTAAATTGGTTCCTGGAGAAACATGTTTATGGAAATATGTTCACATCCTGTAGTCTGTAATGCACTGGAACAAAGAGAGTGCAAATGGAAATTCATTCCACCTAGAGCTCCATGGCATGGAGGTTTTCATGAGAGAATGACAAGTACCGCGAAGAGATGTTTGAGAAAAACTCAACATCACCAGAAGATCGGCCTCCTGGAGCTCCAAACAGTAGTCACAGAAATCGAGTTAAGAATAAATAATCGACCAATGACTCACATGTCAGATGACTCTACTCAGCATGTACCAATAAGTCCAGCCCACTTAATGTACGGTGGACCACTGACTCCAGTACCTTCCTTACCAGATGAGGATGTCAGAGATGCCTCACACGTGGGTGATAGTGAGTTGGTACAAGGGTATAAGCAGCAAGTGTCCAACATAATACACAAGTGGAATGAAGTATGGACTAAGGAGTACCTAACCTCTCTCAGAGAGAACCATGATGGAGCACATTCTCCACATAACAAAGTTAACATACAACCTGGTGAGATTCTCCTGGTGGAAAGTGACGGACCAAGATCTGATAGGCAATTAAGAAAAGTTACATTTGTCCACCCAGACAATCAGGACATTTTGAGGAGAATTAAAGTTCAGTCTAAAGGAGCTACATCCTTGAAAACACTAGAAAAACTAGTACACTGAGTCCATGAGTCAGATAGATCCTGGACAAAACCCAGCATCAACAAATGTCGATCCACAGGCCCCAATATGGCACATCCGTCCCCAAAGGACAGCCGCACAGAGGTGCAAACAAAATTTTAGTCTCTACTATCAAATCGATGGGGAGTAAACGTGACAAATGTTTGTCTCGCGTCAGTTCTAAATAATGGACTCCGACCCGTCATTTCTCGCCCCCGAAGATGTGGAAAATTTCACCAAAGTTATAGCATAACATGTCTGAGTAACATGGTCTATGAAAGCACATGGAACAGGCATGACTATTTATAGAACAAGCCAAGCTCTCCCAAGACAGAGAGTGTGTCAAGTCAGCATATTTCGACCATTTTGTGAATTCCATCCCAGGAAGGCCTCCTTAATGAATCCATATCAGGATATGTAATTACATCTAATAAGCTATAAGCATATCTTGGTAATACTCCAAAATAAATGTGTATACTTAATAAATAATTGTTTAACGATTGTATAAATGGATACTTAAAACAGGCAGGGCACCTATACCCACCTTGGGGTGGATTCGACTAGTGTCCAGATGTTGACGCTTTAGTAAACAAAACCATTCTTTATAATAAGAGAGACTCCTGGTTCAACCTTGAGGCCGAGCGGACGTCTGGACTCCTCCTCCGCCCGGGTGCCGCCTGATCACGTCTTGTTTTCGCGTTTTGGCTTTGCTACTGCCGTTTGGCATCCCTTTTCAGCGGTCTGAGTGTACGACGCCTGGCACACATATCGCCTTGGGTCACTGGATTGTTGATAGATTTTTTTTTTTGACGTGTACTGGCTGGCTCTCCCGGTGGAGTGACGGTGTTCGGGGGCCGGCTTGGCCGAGAGGTGCCGGGGGTTGGCGGGTCTTGGTGGGCTCCTGGTGTGCCCTCAGGCGTGGTGGGCGGCCGGCTTCTGCTCTGCCGGGGGACGCTGGATGACTTTTTGCGTTTTAGTTGGGGCCGAGTTTTGGTTTTTCTCTGTGTGGGGCGGGGGGCCGGTGCTTGTCACCCTGAGGGATTCCTGTGGCTCCCCAATCATCTGCCTGACTGTTCGTTTATTTGCCGTATGGCATATTAGTTTCTAGTGATTGGCGTCACTCGTTTTGCGATTTGGCTTGGTGTTCCACCTCTCCACGCTTCGCGATTCACCCTTAACGGGTACGCCGGGGCGCATCCGATCCCACGATCGTCGTCGCACCTAAATCAACAACAACAACATTCTTAATAAAAACAAGGGAAGTTGGTGTAGTAACAGGGAGATTGGATCCAAAGTCTTTGTGCCACTAACCCCATTAATTGCGGGTGCGGTTATACCACGAACTTACGAGCTCACCTCAGTAAGTAAATTACTTGCCACTAAAATAAGAATTATACTATGTTAAGCAATATTTAACAAATATTTGAAATATTGCAATCTCTTTAATATAAATTAAATCATACATTTGCAATAGATAAATTCATAACAATAAAGAATTAAATAATCTTGTCATTATAATAATATAATCATATGTGGCAAGATATCATACCTTGAGGTGCTTCCGGGGCTTAGCGTCCCCGCGGCCCGGTCGTCGACCAGGCCTCCTGGTTGCTGGACTGTTCAACCAGGCTGTTTGACGCGGCTGCTCGCAGCCTGACGTATGAGTCACAGCCTGGTTGATCAGGTATCCTTTGGAGGTGCTTATCCAGTTCTCTCTTGAACACTGTGAGGGGTTTGCCAGTTATGCCCCTTATGTGTAGCGGGAGCGTGTTGAACAGTCTCGGGCCTCTGATGTTGATAGAGTTCTATCTATCATATACACAAATCTTGTTCTATCATATACAAAAATATAAGCTAAAATAATTAGTAACCGTATCAGTACTAGTTGCAATATATATATATATATATATATATATATATATATATATATATATATATATATATATATATTATATATATATATTATATATATATATATATATATATATATATATATATATATATATATATATATATATATATATATATTATTTTTTATCAAATGTTGAAGTGGTGATTGTTCATCCGACAGGCAAATGAAAGCAGCACCATTCGTGTCGGGTCACCCCGAGACTGAGCCACCTGGGTACACAGAGAATATATACAGTCCACGACCCCACTAAGACAAACACTCTCCCAGAGGCCACTGGCTATGACAACTGTCACTGTAGACAGCTAAGTTTGTTATGTTAGTAGTTAGTTCCTTATTTTAGGGAGTCAAATATTACAAAAGAAACAACAGCACTCCATGAGCTCTCCATCAGCCCTCCGGCAGGCCTCCGCCAGCCCTCCGGCACCCCTCCGGCAGCCCTCCGGCAGCCCTCCGGCAGCCCTCCGGCAGCCCTCCGGCAGCCCTCCGCCAGCCCTCCGCCAGCCCTCCGCCAGCCCTCCGCCAGCCCTCCGGCAGCCCTCCGCCAGCCCTCCGCCAGCCCTTCGCCAGCCCTGGTACGGGCAGCTCACCCACACTATGTCTCCCTTCCTGAGATTGTTCTCGGCGGCTCCGTCAGGTTTATTGCTCCGACAGAAGAGCCAGGGGAGCTCTATCTTCCGAGTCTTTTACACCCTCATTCACCCTCCACACCCTGCTCTTATCCCCCACCCCAACACCCTCCTCACCCTCACCACCCACACCCTCCTCACCCTGCATCTTCACCCTCACCACTCACATCCTATCCTCACCCTGCGACTTCAGCCCCATCAATGTTACTGACATTCGAATAATTCTCTCGTCTGTTCTTAATTCAGCACTGATAATTGGCATCATTAATACCCTGGGCGGGAGGTAATGTACATACGAACATACATGGCCATCCAACACAGGAAGATGTCCCGAGAATACCTGGAGTTAGCAAGACTCCAAGGATACCTGGATTCCTAGGTATTCTTGAATACCTAGTCCAGGTATGAACACCACCTCGACTCCCAACGAGGCTCTTATGATCGACATCTGTGATTTGAAACAAGATAAAGGCATACAATTTGACATAATTCTTTCTCTTGCGTTGAAATCGTAAGCTATGTTTACCCTAACAAGGTTAATAGAATGTTTGTGATGTTTGAACCTGGGAACATGTGCTTGCTCAGTGTGATATCATCCCCTGGAGTCGCCAGATGGCAGTCTCCCACAGTCCTGTAGGTCTCCCACAGTCCTGTAGGTCTCCCACAGTCCTGTAGGTCCTCCCACAGTCCTGTAGGTCCCCCACAGTCCTGTAGGTCTCCCACAGTCCTGTAGGTCTCCCACAGTCCTGTAGGTCTCCCACAGTCCTGTAGGTCCCCCACAGTCCTGTAGGTCTCCCACAGTCCTGTAGGTCCCCCACAGTCCTGTAGGTCTCCCACAGTCCTGTAGGTCTCCCACAGTCCTGTAGGTCTCCCACAGTCCTGTAGGTCTCCCACAGTCCTGTAGGTCTCCCATAGTCCTGCAGGTCTCCCACAGTCCTGTAGGTCTCCCCACAGTCCTGTAGGTCTCCCACAGTCCTGTAGGTCTCCCCACAGTCCTGTAGGTCTCCCACAGTCCTGTAGGTCTCCCCACAGTCCTGTAGGTCTCCCACAGTCCTGTAGGTCTCCCACAGTCCTGTAGGTCTCCCACAGTCCTGTAGGTCTCCCACAGTCCTGTAGGTCTCCCACAGTCCTGTAGGTCTCCCACAGTCCTGTAGGTCTCCCATAGTCCTGCAGGTCTCCCACAGTCCTGTAGGTCTCCCACAGTCCTGTAGGTCTCCCCACAGTCCTGTAGGTCTCCCACAGTCCTGTAGGTCTCCCACAGTCCTGTAGGTCTCCCACAGTCCTGTAGGTCCCCCCACAGTCCTGTAGGTCTCCCACAGTCCTGTAGGTCTCCCACAGTCCTGTAGGTCTCCCACAGTCCTGTAGGTCTCCCACAGTCCTGTAGGTCTCCCACAGTCCTGTAGGTCTCCCACAGTCCTGTAGGTCTCCCACAGTCCTGTAGGTCCCCCACAGTCCTGTAGGTCCCCCACAGTCCTGTAGGTCTCCCACAGTCCTGTAGGTCCCCCACAGTCCTGTAGGTCTCCCACAGTCCTGTAGGTCTCCCACAGTCCTGTAGGTCTCCCACAGTCCTGTAGGTCTCCCACAGTCCTGTAGGTCTCCCATAGTCCTGCAGGTCTCCCACAGTCCTGTAGGTCTCCCCACAGTCCTGTAGGTCTCCCACAGTCCTGTAGGTCTCCCCACAGTCCTGTAGGTCTCCCACAGTCCTGTAGGTCTCCCCACAGTCTTGTAGGTCTCCCACAGTCCTGTAGGTCTCCCACAGTCCTGTAGGTCTCCCACAGTCCTGTAGGTCTCCCACAGTCCTGTAGGTCTCCCACAGTCCTGTAGGTCTCCCACAGTCCTGTAGGTCTCCCATAGTCCTGCAGGTCTCCCACAGTCCTGTAGGTCTCCCACAGTCCTGTAGGTCTCCCCACAGTCCTGTAGGTCTCCCACAGTCCTGTAGGTCTCCCACAGTCCTGTAGGTCTCCCACAGTCCTGTAGGTCCCCCCACAGTCCTGTAGGTCTCCACAGTCCTGTAGGTCTCCCACAGTCCTGTAGGTCTCCCACAGTCCTGTAGGTCTCCCACAGTCCTGTAGGTCTCCCACAGTCCTGTAGGTCTCCCACAGTCCTGTAGGTCTCCCACAGTCCTGTAGGTCTCCCACAGTCCTGTAGGTCTCCCACAGTCCTGTAGGTCTCCCACAGTCCTGCAGGTCTCCCCACAGTCCTGTAGGTCCCCCACAGTCCTGTAGGTCCCCCACAGTCCTGTAGGTCCCCCCACAGTCCTGTAGGTCCCCCACAGTCCTGTAGGTCTCCCACAGTCCTGTAGGTCCCCCACGTCCTGTAGGACTCCCACAGTCCTGTAGGTCTCCCACAGTCCTGTAGGTCCCCCACAGTCCTGTAGGTCCCCCACAGTCCTGTAGGTCCCCCACAGTCCTGTAGGTCTCCCACAGTCCTGTAGGTCCCCCCACAGTCCTGTAGGTCTCCCACAGTCCTGTAGGTCTCCCACAGTCCTGTAGGTCTCCCACAGTCCTGTAGGTCTCCCACAGTCCTGTAGGTCTCCCACAGTCCTGTAGGTCCCCCACAGTCCTGTAGGACTCCCACAGTCCTGTAGGTCTCCCACAGTCTGTAGGTCTCCCACAGTCCTGTAGGTCCCCCACAGTCCTGTAGGACTCCCACAGTCCTGTAGGTCTCCCACAGTCCTGTAGGACTCCCACAGTCCTGCAGGTCCCCAGTCGTGCACAGTCCCCCACAGTCGTGCACAGGTCCCCCACAGTCGTGCACAGGTCCCCCCACAGTCCTGCAGGTCCCCAGTCGTGCACAGGTCCCCCACAGTCGTGCACAGGTCCCCCACAGTCCTGCAGGTCCCCCAGTCGTGCACAGGTCCCCCACAGTCGTGCACAGGTCCCCCACAGTCCTGCAGGTCCCCAGTCGTGCACAGGTCCCCCACAGTCGTGCACAGGTCCCCCACAGTCGTGCACAGGTCCCCCACAGTCGTGCACAGGTCCCCCACAGTCGTGCACAGGTCCCCCACAGTCGTGCACAGGTCCCCCACAGTCGTGCACAGGTCCCCCACAGTCGTGCACAGGTCCCCCACAGTCGTGCACAGGTCCCCCACAGTCGTGCACAGTCCCCCACAGTCGTGCACAGGTCCCCCACAGTCGTGCACAGGTCCCCCACAGTCGTGCACAGGTCCCCCACAGTCTTGCACACTCACTAAAACCGTCGGCCTCTAACTGGCGTTCCTGTCATTCGACTCCTTCCGCAGTTCAGAAGATAATCGTTTTCCAATAGCGGGCGGGTGGCCCGCCTCAGCCTGGCGCTCGGCCCGCCTCAGCCTGGCGCTCGGCCCGCCTCAGCCTGGCGCTCGGCCCGCCTCAGCCTGGCGCTCGGCCCGCCTCAGCCTGGCGCTCGGCCCGCCTCAGCCTGGCGCTCGGCCCGCCTCAGCCTGGCGCTCGGCCCGCCTCAGCCTGGCGCTCGGCCCGCCTCAGCCTGGCGCTCGGCCCGCCTCAGCCTGGCGCTCGGCCCGCCTCAGCCTGGCGCTCGGCCCGCCTCAGCCTGGCGCTCGGCCCGCCTCAGCCTGGCGCTCGGCCCGCCTCAGCCTGGCGCTCGGGCCGCCTCAGCCTGGCGCTCGGCCCGCCTCAGCCTGGCGCTCGGCCCGCCTCAGCCTGGCGCTCGGCCCGCCTCAACCTGGCGCTCGGCCCGCCTCAGCCTGGCGGTCGGCCCGCCTCAGCCTGGCGCTCCAGATAAAAGTACTTACATCAACTATTTGCTCAAACGTACACAAATGTACTGGTGGATCCCAAAGCATTAATGTTCAGTGTTACTGAGCGGCATTAAACAAAATTTCAAATGTGACTAAAAGAGTCAATCCTAACATTAGATTTACAGGTTCCGGAAGATGAGAGGAAATGTCAGCACTGTGGAGAAATGCCCGACACACCACTGGAACATTATCTAACACAGTGCACAGTTACAAACCCATTAAGATTTCAACTTGGATTCAACAGAATACAAGTTGTTAACACGTAAACACATATGGCAAAATCTTACTGAAGCGAGACACTCTTTAATACTTGGCCCACATAAAGCTTTGAGTGGAGTTAATGAGGTTTTTAATGTTTCATATTGACATAAATGCAAGAAAATTAAGAATACAATAATTATGTTACTTTCTGATTACATTTGTGTGTGGATAGGCAGGCAGGAGGGTTACTGTGTGTGATAGAAGGCAGGAGGTTTACTGTGTGTGTAGGCAGGCAGGAGGGTTACTGTGTGTGGATAGGCAGGCAGGAGGTTACTGTGTGTGGGATAGGCAGGCAGGAGGTTTACTGTGTGTGGGATAGGCAGGCAGGAGGGTTACTGTGTGTGGATAGAGCAGGAGGAGGGTTACTGTGTGTGGATAGGCAGGCAGGAGGTTTACTGGTGTGTGGATAGGCAGGCAGGAGGGTTACTGTGTGTGGATAGGCAGGCAGGAGGGTTACTGTGTGTGGATAGGCAGGCAGGAGGTTTACTGTGTGTGGCTAGGCAGGCAGGAGGGTTACTGTGTGTGGGATAGGCAGGCAGGAGGGTTACTGTGTGTGGATAGGCAGGCAGGAGGGTTACTGTGTGTGTGGATAGGCAGGCAGGAGGGTTACTGTGTGTGGATAGGCAGGCAGGAGGGTTACTGTGTGTGGATAGGCAGGCAGGGGGTTACTGTGTGTGGATAGGCAGGCAGGAGGGTTACTGTGTGTGGATAGGCAGGCAGGAGGGTTACTGTGTGAGGATAGGCAGGCAGGAGGGTTACTGTGTGTGTGTG
>WNGS01127429.1:0-24518 GCA_020271785.1 Procambarus virginalis | reverse complement strand
TGAATGTAGACTCAGATGTGGTTCGTGATTTATTGGCTAAGGCAACAAGATATATATCTGGCCAACCGAGGTCTCACTACTGTGGGTCTGTGGAGATGACTGACTACCGCAAGCATGGCTGGTGTGAGAATCTGGCATGACGTCAGAGGCCTACTCGGCTGTGATTGGTTATGTTCCAACTGGCGCGGAATTTGAATATAACACCGCTCGGACACGCTACAAGTCGACGTCCCTTGTCGACAAGCTCTGGCTAGCTATAAGTTACAATGATACTGAAAGGACCTCGGTGGCATTCAATAATGGCTTACATGTGAAAATTGCATAATAAACATTGAAAAAGATCAGGTGTGCGTAATACTAACATCTTGGCATATGCACCAAAAAAAAAAATTTTGAACATAATAGCTGAAAATCATGGTAACAATGCTTTGATTCAACCAGAGTATGAAGAACATGTGTATGTCTACTTGTCAGAATGAACAATACAACTCAAGGTATTGCCTAAAACAAATTATTAACATGTGTCAATGGCATGTGCTTGAAACAATACAAAATTAAACAATTATTACATTAATGAACAAAATTCTGACCTAACAACCACAAATGAATTTAAGATTAGATAATGATTTTTTTTTTTTTTTTTTTTTTTCATTTTCAATGTACAATATATATTTACAAGACCAATGTACAATATATTTAATTTGCAATATATTTACAAGTTATACAAGACCTGGAACAAGAAGACTAACATCTGCGTGATAGCAGTCAGGATTCACTGGCTCAATGTGGTTGCTAGAACATTAATGAAATCTTTATGACAAGCACTGTAAAAAAAATTACAAATGGCAGTAGACTTAACAATGGCATTTAATTTGTAACAAAATAAAATTGAGAAAACATGATCATATATATATATATTGTATAATAAGACACATGTGGTGGAAATACTGCAAATGAATTTGCAAAACAAACAGAATAACTGCAGAGTGCACTTAATTGTAAATTCTGCGGATATCTACACCTAGCTCATCCAGAGCACTATACAACTCTGGCTCTGACTGAGGATCAGGAACAGATGAAACTGCATGTGACAAACTATCATCTT
This sequence comes from Procambarus virginalis, assembly GCA_020271785.1. Lineage (NCBI taxonomy): Eukaryota > Metazoa > Arthropoda > Malacostraca > Decapoda > Cambaridae > Procambarus > Procambarus virginalis. Next base: position 23,413 of record WNGS01127429.1, on the reverse strand, counting down.
GAGGGATAACCTCGTTATCATCTAGCCAATGGACATGTGGTGAGTGCACGGTTGAAACGAGAGGTCTAGATCTAAGATTATAAGTGCTAGTATGGGGTTGCTGAACATCAAGTGGTCTGTCAACCACAGAAGGTGTGTCCCAATAGGAGTATCTGTCTGGGTAAGTTCATTGTCATCTTCCTCATCAGTGTCGTCAACAGTCATTTTAGCTAACTTCATATGGTCTAAATGCTCATTTATATACTCTCCTGTAACTAAATTTTTCAATCTATACGTGTTACCTTTGATAAGCTCGATTACCTTATATGGACCCAAAAATTTCTTAGTTAACTTATACATAGGACCAGACCTGTGTTGGTTAAGTATCATTACTACAGATCCAATAGTTATTTTACTGGGTTTAGCTCGTTCATTCCTTGCTCGAGTGAACTCTGCTGTAGCTTTGGACAATTGTTCTCGTATTTTCTTGAATACTAGTTGCATTTGTCTACGCTTTACTTGAACAAAATCATCTACGTTATATAAGGGAGTAGGAGGTACGTTAATCAATTCATTAGGGAGGATCTTATCTGTACCATAAGAATAGCGTGAGTGTGTTCCTGTAGAAACATTAATTGAAGAATTTATAGCACACTGAATTAGGGTATAAATCATCCCAATGTTGTTATCAAATTCAAAGTGACTCTCAAGGCTCTAACACTTTTCTGTTAGTACGTTCGGCAAGTCCGTTGCTAGCTGGATGATATGGCATGATGCTACATTTTTTAATGTTATATAAATCACACAAGCTAGTTAAAATACTATTACTGAATTCTGGACCATTATCTGAAAGGATTACTTTAGGCATACTATATCTACAAATTATGTGGTCATGGAATGCACTGGCTATAGTTTCTGCTGTTTTGTTCGGGAGGAACTAGTTCACAAAATCATGAAAAATATCGACCATTACAAGCAAATGTTTGTTCCCTTTCTCTTTTCAGCAAAATTTGTCAATAGATCCATCGATACTCGTTCCCAAGGAGCTTTAGTTGTTGGGTACATCTGAATTGGATTAGGTCCTGAAACATGTCCCTTGTGCTGTAGGCAAGTTAAACATCTATCAACATAATGAGTAATGTCCTTAGCCATTTTTGGCCAAAAATACTTTAATCGACCTTGTTGGAGTGTACGATCCTTTCCTGGATGTGCACTTGCAGGAGCATCATGGATAATTTTAACACAGTTGGTACCAAGACAGCTGGAACAACTAACTGACAACATTTCCTCGGGGCTGTCCCTAGCTTTACTACTCTGCACAGTAAATTGTCTAACATAACTAGTTCTTTCAATGGTACTGGCGGTTTATGAATCGGGCGAGTGTCTTGCTTAGTCAAAAATTTAATGACGGGTGCCCATATGGGGTCTTGTCGCTGTTCCGTTTCTACTACTGTAGCATCTAATGCTGGGTAATTTAACTGAATCGCAGCTACGTGTCGAGAAAGCTACCGCAAGCATGGCTGGTGGCTGAGAATCTGGCATGACGTCAGAGGCCTACTCGGCTGTGATTGGTTATGTTCCAACTGGCGCGGAATTTGAATATAACATGTGTGACAGCTGGTGTCAGCATCCCTGCGCCAGGTATGGAGGTACAGACAGCTGGTGTCATCATCCCTGTGTCAGGTATGGAGTGTGTGACAGCTGGTGTCAGCATCCCTGCGCCAGGTATGGAGTGTGTGACAGCTGGTGTCATCATCCCTGCGCCAGGTATGGAGGTACAGACAGCTGGTGTCATCATCCCTGCGCCAGGTATGGAGTGTGTAACAGCTGGTGTCATCATCCCTGCGCCAGGTATGGAGTGTGTGACAGCTGGTGTCAGCATCCCTGCACCAGGTATGGAGGTACAGACAGCTGGTGTCAGCATCCCTGCGCCATGTTTGGAGGTACAGACAGCTGGTGTCATCATCCCTGCGCCAGGTATGGAGGTACAAACAGCTGGTGTCATCATCCCTTCGCCAGGTATGGAGTGTGTGACAGCTGGTGTCATCATCCCTGCGCCAGGTATGGAGGCACAGACAACTTGTGTCATCATCCCTGCGCCAGGTATGGAGTGTGACAGCTGGTGTCATCATCCCTGCGCCAGGTATGGAGGTACAGACAGCTGGTGTCATCATCCCTTAGCCAGGTATGGAGTGTGTGACAGCTGGTGTCATCCCTGCGCCAGGTATGGAGGTACAGACAACTGGTGTCATCATCCCTACGCCAGGTATGGAGTGTGACAGCTGGTGTCATCATCCCTGCGCCAGGTATGGAGTGTGTGACAGCTGGTGTCAGCATCCCTGCGCCAGGTGCCAGGTATGGAGTGTGTGACAGCTGGGGTCATCATCCCTGCGCCAGGTATGGAGGTGCAGACAGCTGGTGTCATCATCCCTGCGCCAGGTATGGAGAGTGTGACAGCTGGTGTCAGCATCCCTGTGCCAGGTATGGAGAGTGTGACAGCTGGTGTCAGCATCCCTACGCCAGGTATGGAGTGTGTGACAGCTGGTGTCAGCATCCCTGCGCCAGGTATGGAGTGTGTGACAGCTGGTGTCATCATCCCTGCGCCAGGTATGGAGTGTGTGACAGCTGGTGTCATCATCCCTGCGCCAGGTATGGAGTGTGTGACAGCTGGTGTCAGCATCCCTGCGCCAGGCATGGAGTGTGTGACAGCTGGTGTCATTATCCCTGCCCCAGGTATGGAGAGTGTGACAGCTGGTGTCAGCATCCCTGCGCCAGGTATGGAGTGTGTGACAGCTGGTGTCATCATCCCTGCGCCAGGTATGGAGGTACAGACAGCTGGTGTCATCATCCCTGCGCCAGGTATGGAGGTACTGACAGCTGGTGTCATCGTCTCTGCGCCAGGTATGGAGGTTCAGACAGCTGGTGTCATCATCCCTGCGCCAAGTATGGAGGTACAGACAGCTGGTGTCAGCATCCCTGCGCCAGGTATGGAGTGTGTTACAGCTGGTGTCAGCATCCCTGCGCCAGGTATGGAGAGTGAGTCAACTGGATGCTGCAGAAAACTCTCCTAAACCTTCCCAAGCTCCTGATTCTATCCGAAAATAATTGTCAAAAACATAACGATATAAAAAAAGTTCAAATATTGATTTAAAAAGTCCAACATTTTTCGAATTGAACGGACTCAATAGTCAGAAACAGTCCTGGTCCTGACTGAGGGCTCTATGTACATGTAAACAAGTTATAAGTCAAAAAAAAAAAATCAAAATGTTTATTTAGGTAAGGTACATACATAAAAGTGATTGTACAGAGTGATGGAGTAAATAGATAGGGCTAGTACATACAATGCCTAAAGCCACTATTACGCAAAGCGTTTCGGGCATGAAAAACTTAAATGACTAAGGCTTAAGACTAATTGAGCATAAGGAATAAAATGAGTTGAGAAAAACAAAACAGTTAAGAAGGGGGGAACATGGCTGAAAAAGCAGCACAAATGCAACTCGGTCGACAAAACAGCGTCATTTAAAACAAAAACAGACATTGGTTGACAATAGAGGGGTAAGGCAGGTTACAGGGAGTTTATTAGGTATCTCTTCGTTTTTCTCTTAAACTGGTTGAGAGGCACAGTCTTAACATGGTTGGAAGGTCATTCCACATTCTGGGTCCCTTGATTTGTAAAGCATTTCTAGTTAGATTAAGTCGTACTCTAGGAATATCAAAACTATTTATGTCTGGTGTGGTGCTTATGGGTTCTGTTACAACCTTCTATGAAGCTTTTGAGGTCAGGATTGGCATTACAGTTCAGCGTTTATATATGTATAATACACATGAGAGAATGTGAAGTGACTTAATGTCTAACATATTCAGAGATTTGAGCAGGGGTACCGAATAATGTCTGGGGCCAGAGTTGGATATTGTCCTAATAGCAGCTTTGTGTTGAGTGATTAGAGGACGTAAATGATTTTGGGTAGTAGAACCCCAAGCACAAATACCATAATTGAGATATGGATAGATGAGGGAGTAATAGAGAGTCACCAGGGCAGGGCGGGGTACATAATATCTGATCTTAGAAAGAATGCCAACAGTTTTTGAAACTTTTTTAGATATATTTAGAATGTGTCCCGGAAATTCAGCTTGTGGTCAATGAGAATGCCAAGGAATTTGCCATCTAATTGTTACAAATTTGGGTATTGTTTATTTTGAGATTTATATGATTAGAGAATTTATTGCCAAAGTAATGCAAGTTAGATATAAATCACCATACATAAGGAGCCCGTGTCACGGCAAAGTTATTTTTTAGGTACATTTTGATCTATACTTTAAAGAAATCTGTCAACGTTGCATTCTTTTAAGTCTCAAGAAAATCTGGTAATAATTGCGAGTTGCCAACTAATATTTTTCATGCTTTGAAAGCATAAAATATAAGATAAAAAAATACAAAGTATTGGAAATTATATACAAAGTCAAGTTCTATAATTATAAATAAAATTTTTGAGGACATGAGACGCGCTAATTTTGCCGGGAAATTCAAATCTCAAAACACCGTTTCTTCTTTTCTTCTTTCGTTTTCTTTTCCGACAGTTTCCATCGGATTTTGATGAAATTTTCACACATGACAGAAATCAAAAAATTTTGCAATTCACTTTCAGGTAATTATGAACATAATAATTTTTTTTTAAATTAAAGTGTATGTTTATGTTTAAAAAACAAAAAGAATGCAGAGTATTTAAAAGCATAAACTAGTCAACTACAGAACTTTGGTCTTCCATGAATCAGAACAACTTTCCAGTAACAATACTAAAAAGTGAACACAAAATAAAAATAAAATCAACTTTTATTATATTATTTGAATTAATATACATTGATACAAATGGCCTCTGCTTTGATACAACGCGGAGATGTTTCTGAAAAGGGGACAAAGAAACATTTGCGCAGCGCCTTCCGCGGACTGCGCGGGAAGTTCAGGGAGCTTATAAATTGGGGTGGAATGAGAGGCTCTGCCTCACTCTTACCGCCAACGCAGCAGACGCGAAACTTGCCTCCTGACGTCGGACTACGCATGAGATGGACTTCACGCCAGCTGCCTTGGTCCAGACCCTGGACATTGTGGGACCCTCGACCTCCAGACTGATCCAGCAGGGGCCTCCTGCCCCACACTTCTACCGCCAAGGTAAGAGTGAGGTTTTTCTGTTTAATTTATTTATTTATTTATTTATTTATTTTTCATATACAAGAAGGTACATTGGGAATGGTAGAATTATATATGGTAATTACAATCTTGTAAAGCCACTAGTACGCGCAGCGTTTCGGGCAGGTCCTTAATCTAAGAAAATTTTAGTAGGTAAATACTAGCAGAAATTATAAAAAGAATGATAACAGTTACATGGCAAGAAAAGAAAAAAGAAAAAAAGGAGAGAAATTGTAGGTACAGTATAATAAACATAGTAGCTAAGATTGATTGCAATGATAGCTTGAATGTAGTTGACAAATTTGTTGGTAGGCACAATACAGCTATGGCTAGCACATAAAGGAGACAGCATGAACCACATGATAAGGTTGTTTGGTTTTAATACATAGAATTAGGAGATTGGGTAACACTAGATACAGAGCAAAAAAATAAGCTCAGTGTAGGAAACTAAGAAGATGAATTAAGTACTTTTTGGTTTTTGGTTTTAAATAAGCAAAAGTTTTACAGTTTTTCCATTCACTAGGGAGTGAGTTCCATAGACAGTCCCTTAATTTGCATAGAGTGTTTTACACAGATTAAGTTGACCCTGGGATATCAAAGAGATATTTATTTCTGGTGGTGTTAATGGGTCCTATTACATCGTCCAGAGAGAGTTTCAGAGCATGATTTGCATTTAAGAACAGGGTTTTGTAGATGTAGTTGACACAAGAGAATGTGTGGAGGGAGTTAATATTTAGCAAGTTTAGGGTTTAAACAAGGGAGCTGAGTGTTTCTGAAAGCAGAGTTAGTTATTATCTGATAGCAGATTTTTGCTGGGTGATGATGGGCTTAGGTTTTTGCAGTGGGTAACCCCATGCACAGATACCATAATTAAGATAGGGTAGATTAGAGCATAATAAGAGAGGAAGCAGAGTTAGGAACATAATATCTGATTTTGGAGAGTATACCCACTGTCTTAGAGACTTTCTTAGTTATTTGTTAATGTGGGTGCTGAAGTTGAGTCTCTTGTCTAGGAATAGGCCAAGAAACTTGCCATCATTTTTATACTGATGTTAATGTTGTCTATCTGTAGCTGAATTGCTTTGATGATTTGCTTCCAATAAGAGTAGTAAGTCTTTCGATGTTTAATGTTAGTTTGTTAGTTGACATCCATAAGTGGACTTTTTTTAATTCATTATTCACAACATTATTAGTGTATGTGGTTGAGGTCTGAATAGAGATAGAGTAGTATCGTCAGCAAACAATATAGGTTTGAGAATATTAGAGACATTAGCAGATCGTTTATATATATAAGAATAGAAGAGGTCTAAGATACTGCCCTGTGGCACTCCAACGGTAATGGTAGAGTGGAAGAAGTTGTTTCATTGATAGTTACATATTGGTGTCTGTCACTAAGATAGGATCGGATGTAGTCAAGGGCAAGGCCTCGGATTCCATAATGCTGGAGTTTAAGTGAGGTAGTTGTGATTAACAGTATCAAAGGCTTTTCTTAGTCAATGAAGAGTCCAATCGGAACTTCATTTTTGTCAAGTGCTGAGTAGATTACGTCAAGGAGACTAATGATTGCATCGTTTGTGCTCTTTTGGACCTGAAGCCAAACTGGCAGGGGCTGAGTATGTCGAATTTTACGAGGTAGAATAGAGCTGTTTGTAAATNTGGTGTGTGTGTGTGTGTGTGTGTGTCTGCGTGTGTGTGTGTGTGTACTCACCTATTTGTACTCGCCTATTTGTGCTTGCGGGGGTTGAGCTTTGGCTCTTTGGCCCGCCTGTCAAACTGTCAATCAACAGGTGTACAGGTCCTGAGCCTACTCGGCTCTATCATATCTACATTTGAAACTGTGTATGGAGTCAGCCTCCACCACATCACTGCCTAATGCATCCATTCCGTTAACTACTCTGACACTGAAAAAAGTTCCTTCTAATGTCTTTGTGGCTCATGGGGTACTCAGATTCCATCTGTGTCCCCTTGTTCACGTACCACCAGTGTAAACAGTTTATCCTTGTTTACCCGGTCGATTCCTCTTAGGATTTTGTAGGTTGTGATCAGGTTCCCCTTACTCTTCTGTCTTCCAGTGTAGTAAGGTGCATTTCCCGCAGCCTTTCCTCGTAACTCATGCCTCTTAGTTTTGGGATTAGTCTATGGCATACCTTGGACTTTTCCAGCTTCGTCTTGTGCTTGACATGGTACGGGCTGCATGCTGGGGCCGCATACTCCAGGATTGGTCTTACATATGTGGTGTAAAAGATTCTGAATGATTCCTTCACAGGTTCCTGAAGGCTGTTCTGATGTTAGCCACCCTCCCATATGCTGCAGATGTAATTCTCTTATTGTGGGCTTCAGGAAACAGGTTTGGTGTGATATCAACTCTTAGATCTTTCTCTCTGTCCGTTTCATTAAGTACTTTATCTCCTATTGTGTCCTGTGTTCTGGCCTCCTGTTTCCACCGCCTAGTTTCATTATCTTACATTTACTGGGGTTAAACTTTAGCAGCCATTTGTTGGACCATTCATTCAGTCACTCTAGGTCTTCTTGTAGCCTCATACTATCTTCCTCTGTTTAATCCTCTCATAATTTTTGCATCAGCAAAAAATGAGAGGAACGAGTCTATACCCTATGGGAGATAATTTACATATATCAGAAACAGTATAGGGCCAAGGACTGACCCTGCGGGGACTCCACTCGTAACGTCTCGCCAATCTGAGACCTCACCCCTCACACAGACTCGTTTGTCTCCTGTTGCTTAGGTCCTTTAACCAGTGAAGTACCTTCCCTTTCACTCCAGCCTGCATCTCCAGCTTTTTTACTAGCCTCTTTTGTGGACTGTATCAAAGGCTTTCTGACAATCCAAAAATATGCAGTCTGCCCACCCTTCTCTTTCTTGCCTTATTTTTGTGCCTGGTCGTAGAATTCAAGTAACCCTGTGAGGCAGGACCTGCCATCCCTGAACCCATGTTGATGCTGTGTTACAAAGTTCTTTCGCTCCAGGTGTTCCACTAGCTTTTCGCACAATCTTCTCCATCAGCTTGCATTGTATGCAGGTTAGCAACACTGGCCTGTAATTCAGTACCTCCTGTCTATCCCCTTTCTTGTATATCGGGACTACGTTAGCTGCTTTCCAAATTTCTGGCAGTTCCCTGTTGCCAGTGATTTGTTATAGACTATGGAGAGTGGTAGGCACAGTTCTTCTGCTCCTTCCTTTAGTATCCAAGGGGAGACTCCATCTGGGCCTATAGCCTTTGTCACATCTAACTCTAGTAAACACTTCCTTCTTCCCACTGGTAATCTCAAACTCTTCCAGTGGTTCCTGGTTAGCTATTCCCTCTTTTATCTCTGGGATGTCTCCTTGCTCTAAGGTGAAGACCTCCTCGAATTTCTTATTCAGTTCCTCACACACTTCCTAGTCGTTTGTAGTGAATCCTTCTGCCCCTATCCTCAGTTTCATAACTGTTCCTTTACTGTTGTTTTTCTCCTGATTGGGTTATGCAGCAATTTAGGCTGAGTCTTTGCCTTGCTTGCGATGTCATTTTCGTATTGTCTTTCTGCCTCTCTTCTCATCCTGACATATTCATTCCTGGCATTCTGGTACCTTTCTCTGCTCTCCAGTGTCCTGTTATTCATATAGTTTCTCCATGCCCTTTTACTTTGCTACTTAGCTAGCCTACATCTCTGATTAAACCATGGGTTTCTCATCTTCATTTCACTGTTTTCCTTTTGGGCTGAGACAAACTTGTTTGCTGCATCCTTGCACTTTTGCGTGATGTAGTCCATCATATCTTGGGCCGTCTTTTCCCTGAGCTCTGTTTCCCATGCTATATCTGTTAGGAATTTTCTTATCTCCTCATAGTTTCCCTTTCGGTATGCTAATCTTTTGGTTTTGGTATCCCTCCTCGAGTTCAATAACCCTTCTTCAATCAGGTACTCAAACACCAATACACTGTGGTCGCTCATTCCTACTGGGGCCTCAAAACCCAATTTCCCTTATGTCAGAGTCGTTCAGGGTGAAGACTGGGTCGTCTCGCTGGTTCATCATTTCCTCTCATCCTTGTGGGTTCTCTGACATGCTGGGTTAAAAAGTTTCTAGTCACCACCTCCAGTAGTTTGGCTCTCCATGTATCCTCGCCTCCATGCGGTTCCTTGTTCTCCCAGTCAATCCTTCCGTGATTGAAGTCCCCCATGATGAGCAGGTGGGATATATTTCTACAGGCAGCAGAGGCTGCCCTCTCAATTATAGTGTTAACTGCCATGTTGTTGTTTTCGTACTCTTGACTGGGTCTTCTGTCATTTGGTGGAGGGTTATATATTACTGCTACTATTATTCTTGGTCCTCCCATTGTCATGGTGCCTGCTATGTAGTCTCTGAAACCCTCACAGCCCGGGATAGCCATCTCCTTAAAACTCCATTCCTTTCTCATGAGCAGGGCCACTCCGCCTCCTCCCCTACCTTCCCTCTCTTTCCTTATTACTGTGTACTCCTGGGGAAACACGGCATTCGTTATGATTCCAGAGGGTTTTGTTTCAGTGAATCCGATTACATCTGGGTTCACTTCTTGTGCTCTTTCCCTTAGTTCACTTGCCTTGCTTGTGATCCCATCTATGTTTGAGTACATTACCCTGAAACTGACTGTCTTCTGCTTCTCCTCTGGGGGGGACCTGTGGGGTCTGGGGTGAGTGGGAGCTGGAGGATCTGGTACGGGGAAACTGGTGGAGGAGGAAGGGCTGGGGGGGTGGGGGGAAGGGTGTGTGTGTACCAACCCAGCACTAACAGACATCTCCCAACAGGTCAGCACCAGAGTGTGTGTGTGTGTGTGTGTGTGTACTAACCCAGCACTAACAGACACATCTCCCCTACAGGTCAGCACCAGGCCGCCGTCCAACAGAGCGGTTACAACGCCTCCATCAACGAGACATATTCCATTCAGGTCATCATACTCTTCAGCGCCCTCAGTCAACTGGTCATCACCTCTCACTTCCGATGACCGACAACCCTTCCCTCTGGGACGTGATAACCCAAACATTGTCGGGAAATTTACTATTTTTGTAAATAAAATAAAAAGAAATTAATATATTTTTTAGTGCCATATGCGCCTGTGGTGTGGAACACAACGGTTTGTTCCAAGTGATGGCACTCATCGTAGTGTCTTGGGTGTTGTTCCAGTGGTGGAGCACACGTGAGTGTTGTTCCAGTGGTGGAGTACACGTGAGTGTTGTTCCAGTGGTGGAGTACACGTGGGTGTTGTTCCAGTGGTGGAGTACACGTGGGTGTTGTTCCAGTGGTGGAGCACACGTGAGTGTTGTTCCAGTGGTGGAGTACACGTGAGTGTTGTTCCAGTGGTGGAGTACACGTGAGTGTTGTTCCAGTGGTGGAGTACACGTGGGTGTTGTTCCAGTGGTGGAGTACACGCAGTGTTGTTCCAGTGGTGGAGTACACGTGAGTGTTGTTCCAGTGGTGGAGTACACGCCAGTGTTGTTCCAGTGGTGGAGCACACGTGGGTGTTGTTCCAGTGGTGGAGCACACGTGAGTGTTGTTCCAGTGGTGGAGTACACGTGAGTGTTGTTCCAGTGGTGGAGTACACGTGAGTGTTGTTCCAGTGGTGGAGCACACGACAGTGTTGTTCCAGTGGTGGAGCACACGTGGGTGTTGTTCCAGTGGTGGAGTACACGTGGGTGTTGTTCCAGTGGTGGAGCACACGACAGTGTTGTTCCAGTGGTGGAGTACACGCCAGTGTTGTTCCAGTGGTGGAGTACACGACAGTGTTCCAGTGGTGGAGCACACGTGAGTGTTGTTCCAGTGGTGGAGTACACGTGAGTGTTGTTCCAGTGGTGGAGCACACGACAGTGTTGTTCCAGTGGTGGAGTACACGTGGGTGTTGTTCCAGTGGTGGAGTACACGTGGGTGTTGTTCCAGTGGTGGAGCACACGACAGTGTTGTTCCAGTGGTGGAGTACACGACAGTGTTGTTCCAGTGGTGGAGTACACGTGAGTGTTGTTCCAGTGGTGGAGTACACGTGAGTGTTGTTCCAGTGGTGGAGTACACGACAGTGTGTTCCAGTGGTGGAGTACACGTGGGTGTTGTTCCAGTGGTGGAGTACACGTGGGTGTTGTTCCAGTGGTGGAGTACACGACAGTGTTGTTCCAGTGGTGGAGTACACGCCAGTGGTGGAGTACACGTGAGTGTTGTTCCAGTGGTGGAGTACACGTGAGTGTTGTTCCAGTGGTGGAGTACACGCCAGTGTTGTTCCAGTGGTGGAGTACATGCCAGTGTTGTTCCAGTGGTGGAGTACTCGCCAGTGTTGTTCCAGTGGTGGAGTACACGCCAGTGTTGTTCCAGTGGTGGAGTACACGCCAGTGTTGTTCCAGTGGTGGAGTACATGCCAGTGTTGTTCCAGTGGTGGAGTACATGCCAGTGTTGTTCCAGTGGTGGAGTACACGCCAGTGTTGTTCCAGTGGTGGAGTACACGCCAGTGTTGTTCCAGTGGTGGAGTACACGCCAGTGTTGTTCCAGTGGTGGAGTACACGCCAGTGTTGTTCCAGTGGTGGAGTACACGCCAGTGTTGTTCCAGTGGTGGAGTACACGCCAGTGTTGTTCCAGTGGTGGAGTACACGCCAGTGTTGTTCCAGTGGTGGAGTACACGCCAGTGTTGTTCCAGTGGTGGAGTACACGCCAGTGTTGTTCCAGTGGTGGAGTACACGCCAGTGTTGTTCCAGTGGTGGAGTACACGCCAGTGTTGTTCCAGTGGTGGAGTACACGCCAGTGTTGTTCCAGTGGTGGAGTACACGTGGGTGTTGTTCCAGTGGTGGAGTACACGTGGGTGTTGTTCCAGTGGTGGAGTACACGTGGGTGTTGTTCCAGTGGTGGAGTACACGTGAGTGTTGTTCCAGTGTTGGAGTACACGTGAGTGTTGTTCCAGTGGTGGAGTACACGCCAGTGTTGTTCCAGTGGTGGAGTACACGTGGGTGTTGTTCCAGTGGTGGAGTACACGCCAGTGTTGTTCCAGTGGTGAAGTACACGTGGGTGTTGTTCCAGTGGTGGAGTACACGCCAGTGTTGTTCCAGTGGTGGAGTACACGCCAGTGTTGTTCCAGTGGTGGAGTACACGTGGGTGTTGTTCCAGTGGTGGAGTACACGCCAGTGTTGTTCCAGTGGTGGAGTACACGTGAGTGTTGTTCCAGTGGTGGAGTACACGCCAGTGTTGTTCCAGTGGTGGAGTACACGCCAGTGTTGTTCCAGTGGTGGAGTACACGCCAGTGTTGTTCCAGTGGTGGAGTACACGCCAGTGTTGTTCCAGTGGTGGAGTACACGTGGGTGTTGTTCCAGTGGTGGAGTACACGTGAGTGTTGTTCCAGTGGTGGAGTACACATGGGTGTTGTTCCAGTGGTGGAGTACACGTGGGTGTTGTTCCAGTGGTGGAGTACACGTGAGTGTTGTTCCAGTGGTGGAGTACACGTGAGTGTTGTTCCAGTGGTGGAGTACACGTGGGTGTTGTTCCAGTGGTGGAGTACACGTGGGTGTTGTTCCAGTGGTGGAGTACACGTGGGTGTTGTTCCAGTGGTGGAGTACACGTGGGTGTTGTTCCAGTGGTGGAGTACATGCCAGTGTTGTTCCAGTGGTGGAGTACATGCCAGTGTTGTTCCAGTGGTGGAGTACACACCAGTGTTGTTCCAGTGGTGGAGTACACGTGAGTGTTGTTCCAGTGGTGGAGTACACGGCAGTTTTGTTCCAGTGGTGGAGTACACGTGGGTGTTGTTCCAGTGGTGGAGTACACGCCAGTGTTGTTCCAGTGGTGGAGTACACGCCAGTGTTGTTCCAGTGGTGGAGTACACGCCAGTGTTGTTCCAGTGGTGGAGTACACGCCAGTGTTGTTCCAGTGGTGGAGTACATGCCAGTGTTGTTCCAGTGGTGGAGTACACGCCAGTGTTGTTCCAGTGGTGGAGTACACGTGAGTGTTGTTCCAGTGGTGGAGTACACGGCAGTGTTGTTCCAGTGGTGGAGTACACGTGGGTGTTGTTCCAGTGGTGGAGTACACGTGGGTGTTGTTCCAGTGGTGGAGTACACGTGGGTGTTGTTCCAGTGGTGGAGTACACGTGGGTGTTGTTCCAGTGGTGGAGTACACGCCAGTGTTGTTCCAGTGGTGGAGTACACGTGGGTGTTGTTCAGTGGTGGAGTACGCGTGGGTGTTCCAGTGGTGGAGTACACGCCAGTGTTGTTCCAGTGGTGGAGTACACGTGAGTGTTGTTCCAGTGGTGGAGTACACGGCAGTTTGTTCCAGTGGTGGAGTACACGTGGGTGTTGTTCCAGTGGTGGAGTACACGTGAGTTGTTCCAGTGGTGGAGTACACGCCAGTGTTGTTCCAGTGGTGGAGTACACGTGGGTGTTGTTCCAGTGGTGGAGTACACGTGGGTGTTGTTCCAGTGGTGGAGTACACGTGGGTGTTGTTCCAGTGGTGGAGTACACGTGGGTGTTGTTCCAGTGGTGGAGTACACGTGGGTGTTGTTCCAGTGGTGGAGTACACGTGAGTGTTGTTCCAGTGGTGGAGTACACGCCAGTGTTGTTCCAGTGGTGGAGTACACGTGGGTGTTGTTCCAGTGGTGGAGTACACGTGAGTGTTGTTCCAGTGGTGGAGTACACGTGAGTGTTGTTCCAGTGGTGGAGTACACGTGAGTGTTGTTCCAGTGGTGGAGTACACGCCAGTGTTGTTCCAGTGGTGGAGTACACGCCAGTGTTGTTCCAGTGGTGGAGTACACGCCAGTGTTGTTCCAGTGGTGGAGTACACGCCAGTGTTGTTCCAGTGGTGGAGTACACGCCAGTGTTGTTCCAGTGGTGGAGTACACGCCAGTGTTGTTCCAGTGGTGGAGTACACGCCAGTGTTGTTCCAGTGGTGGAGTACACGCCAGTGTTGTTCCAGTGGTGGAGTACACGTGAGTGTTGTTCCAGTGGTGGAGTACACGCCAGTGTTGTTCCAGTGGTGGAGTACACGTGGGTGTTGTTCCAGTGGTGGAGTACACGTGGGTGTTGTTCCAGTGGTGGAGTACACGTGGGTGTTGTTCCAGTGGTGGAGTACACGCCAGTGTTGTTCCAGTGGTGGAGTACACGTGGGTGTTGTTCCAGTGGTGGAGTACACGTGGGTGTTGTTCCAGTGGTGGAGTACACGTGGGTGTTGTTCCAGTGGTGGAGTACACGTGGGTGTTGTTCCAGTGGTGGAGTACACGCCAGTGTTGTTCCAGTGGTGGAGTACACGCCAGTGTTGTTCCAGTGGTGGAGTACACGCCAGTGTTGTTCCAGTGGTGGAGTACACGTGAGTGTTGTTCCAGTGGTGGAGTACACGCCAGTGTTGTTCCAGTGGTGGAGTACACGTGGGTGTTGTTCCAGTGGTGGAGTACACGCCAGTGTTGTTCCAGTGGTGGAGTACACGCCAGTGTTGTTCCAGTGGTGGAGTACACGTGGGTGTTGTTCCAGTGGTGGAGTACACGCCAGTGTTGTTCCAGTGGTGGAGTACACGCCAGTGTTGTTCCAGTGGTGGAGTACACGTGGGTGTTGTTCCAGTGGTGGAGTACACGCCAGTGTTGTTCCAGTGGTGGAGTACACGTGAGTGTTGTTCCAGTGGTGGAGTACACGCCAGTGTTGTTCCAGTGGTGGAGTACACGCCAGTGTTGTTCCAGTGGTGGAGTACACGCCAGTGTTGTTCCAGTGGTGGAGTACACGTGAGTGTTGTTCCAGTGGTGGAGTACACGTGGGTGTTGTTCCAGTGGTGGAGTACACGACAGTGTTGTTCCAGTGGTGGAGTACACGTGGGTGTTGTTCCAGTGGTGGAGTACACGTGGGTGTTGTTCCAGTGGTGGAGTACACGTGAGTGTTGTTCCAGTGGTGGAGTACACGTGAGTGTTGTTCCAGTGGTGGAGTACACGTGGGTGTTGTTCCAGTGGTGGAGTACACGTGGGTGTTGTTCCAGTGGTGGAGTACACGTGGGTGTTGTTCCAGTGGTGGAGTACACGTGGGTGTTGTTCCAGTGGTGGAGTACACGTGGGTGTTGTTCCAGTGGTGGAGTACACGTGGGTGTTGTTCCAGTGGTGGAGTACACGCCAGTGT
Organism: Procambarus virginalis; assembly: GCA_020271785.1. Classification (NCBI taxonomy): domain Eukaryota; kingdom Metazoa; phylum Arthropoda; class Malacostraca; order Decapoda; family Cambaridae; genus Procambarus; species Procambarus virginalis. The sequence goes on along the minus strand of WNGS01127429.1, from coordinate 8,166 downwards.
TGTTCCAGTGGTGGAGTACACGCCAGTGTTGTTCCAGTGGTGGAGTACACGCCAGTGTTGTTCCAGTGGTGGAGTACACGCCAGTGTTGTTCCAGTGGTGGAGTACACGCCAGTGTTGTTCCAGTGGTGGAGTACACGCCAGTGTTGTTCCAGTGGTGGAGTACACGCCAGTGTTGTTCCAGTGGTGGAGTACACGTGAGTGTTGTTCCAGTGGTGGAGTACACGGCAGTGTTGTTCCAGTGGTGGAGTACACGTGGGTGTTGTTCCAGTGGTGGAGTACACGCCAGTGTTGTTCCAGTGGTGGAGTACACGTGGGTGTTGTTCCAGTGGTGGAGTACACGTGGGTGTTGTTCCAGTGGTGGAGTACACGCCAGTGTTGTTCCAGTGGTGGAGTACACGTGAGTGTTGTTCCAGTGGTGGAGTACACGGCAGTTTGTTCCAGTGGTGGAGTACACGTGGGTGTTGTTCCAGTGGTGGAGTACACGTGAGTTGTTCCAGTGGTGGAGTACACGCTAGTGTTGTTCCAGTGGTGGAGTACACGTGGGTGTGTTCCAGTGGTGGAGTACACGTGGGTGTTGTTCCAGTGGTGGAGTACACGTGGGTGTTGTTCCAGTGGTGGAGTACACGTGGGTGTTGTTCCAGTGGTGGAGTACACGTGGGTGTTGTTCCAGTGGTGGAGTACACGTGAGTGTTGTTCCAGTGGTGGAGTACACGCCAGTGTTGTTCCAGTGGTGGAGTACACGTGGGTGTTGTTCCAGTGGTGGAGTACACGTGAGTGTTGTTCCAGTGGTGGAGTACACGTGAGTGTTGTTCCAGTGGTGGAGTACACGTGAGTGTTGTTCCAGTGGTGGAGTACACGCCAGTGTTGTTCCAGTGGTGGAGTACACGCCAGTGTTGTTCCAGTGGTGGAGTACACGCCAGTGTTGTTCCAGTGGTGGAGTACACGCCAGTGTTGTTCCAGTGGTGGAGTACACGCCAGTGTTGTTCCAGTGGTGGAGTACACGCCAGTGTTGTTCCAGTGGTGGAGTACACGCCAGTGTTGTTCCAGTGGTGGAGTACACGCCAGTGTTGTTCCAGTGGTGGAGTACACGCCAGTGTTGTTCCAGTGGTGGAGTACACGTGAGTGTTGTTCCAGTGGTGGAGTACACGCCAGTGTTGTTCCAGTGGTGGAGTACACGTGAGTGTTGTTCCAGTGGTGGAGTACACGTGAGTGTTGTTCCAGTGGTGGAGTACACGTGAGTGTTGTTCCAGTGGTGGAGTACACGCCAGTGTTGTTCCAGTGGTGGAGTACACGTGAGTGTTGTTCCAGTGGTGGAGTACACGCCAGTGTTGTTCCAGTGGTGGAGTACACGTGAGTGTTGTTCCAGTGGTGGAGTACACGCCAGTGTTGTTCCAGTGGTGGAGTACACGCCAGTGTTGTTCCAGTGGTGGAGTACACGTGAGTGTTGTTCCAGTGGTGGAGTACACGCCAGTGTTGTTCCAGTGGTGGAGTACACGTGAGTGTTGTTCCAGTGGTGGAGTACACGCCAGTGTTGTTCCAGTGGTGGAGTACACGTGGGTGTTGTTCCAGTGGTGGAGTACACGCCAGTGTTGTTCCAGTGGTGGAGTACACGTGAGTGTTCCAGTGGTGGAGTACACGTGAGTGTGTTCCAGTGGTGGAGTACACGTGAGTGTCTCTCCAGTGGTGGAGTACACGTGAGTGTCTCTCCAGTGGTGGAGTACACGTGAGTGTCTCTCCAGTGGTGGAGTACACGTGAGTGTCTCTCCAGTGGTGGAGTACACGTGAGTGTCTCTCCAGTGGTGGAGTACACGTGAGTGTCTCTCCAGTGGTGGAGTACACGTGAGTGTCTCCAGTGGTGGAGTACACGTGAGTGTCTCTCCAGTGGTGGAGTACACGTGAGTGTCTCTCCAGTGGTGGAGTACACGTGAGTGTCTCTCCAGTGGTGGAGTACACGTGAGTGTCTCTCCAGTGGTGGAGTACACCACTGGAGTGTGTGCCCAGTAACTATGCGCAAGCTTACCACCAAGTGCTGTCGGGTGTCGGGTACACAAGTCTCAAGGCTTCCAACATTTTTGTAGTCCGTGTGGTCAAGCGGTTAAGGTACCAGGTACACAAAGGTACACAGTGCTCCTAGCTGTCTGGGTTCGAATCCTTCTGGGGGTGTGGAATATATATGTATATGTATACTATATATCATATTCTGTATTGATTATTATTTTGTTTTGGGCGGACGAGGCGTTTGACCTGTCATGTTCAACCAGGTGCCCCAGTGATCACATGAGACAAGCCCATGACATCACCCTAACAAGAGAAATGTTGAATAATAACACTTGTATAATAGACACAGCCCAAGATGTAAGAAGATTACATATTCTTGATCACTCTACATAAGAATAGAACAACCTACCATCAATACCCATATTACGGAACTATTCACTCTACCCACCATGAGAGTAAGAACAAGACCGGAACATGAAGATGCCAACATAGAGGACACTGCCCAACATGCTACGCCCAATACACCTCATTAATCTTTGTGAATCACACCCCATTTTCGCCTCTTCAAACTTTAACACCTTACTTTTCTCCCCTTTACGCCTTATTCTTGACTCATTTGTATTGATCTTCTTGTCTACACCTGACCCCCTAATGGTATAACTCCAATACCACCTGTACTTTCCTATCACTTGAGAATGAACCATGTTGGTTCGAAACGTGTATTTTTATAATAAGTGTAATACATTCTACAGTTATTTATCTCTTTTTCTTAACCTCGAACGAAGATGACTTTTGGAGAACTCCTCTTCCAATTAAACCAAGCACTAGTCATATAAGAAAATAATCAATATAGAATAAGCAGCCATATTCGATGAGAAATATATATATATATATATATATATATATATATATATATATATATATATATATATATATATATATATATATATATATATATATATATATATATATATACATATACATGTATAATTTTTACGTTATGTGCTGTAACATAACGTTATGTGTAACATTTTTACGTTATGTGGTGTGATTTATGTGCGAGTTCTGATCTGAACAATCAAGCTTTTTAGACAAAATCAAATATTTCTAGATTTATATTAAGCTGGTAGAGCTCCTCCTTGTCTCATCATCCCTGCGCCAGGTATGGAGGTACAGACAGCTGGTGTCATCATCCCTGCGCCAGGTATGGTGGTACAGACAGCTGGTGTCATCATCCCTGCGCCAGGTATGGAGGCACAGACAGATGGTGTCATCATCCCTGCGCCAGGTATGGAGGTACAGACAGCTGGTGTCATCATCCCTGCGCCAGGTATGGAGGTGCAGACAGCTGGTGTCATCATCCCTGCGCCAGGTATGGAGGTACAGAAAGCTGGTGTCATCATCCCTGCGCCAGGTATGGAGGTACAGACAGCTGGTGTCATCATCCCTGCGCCAGGTATGGTGGTACAGACAGCTGGTGTCATCATCCCTGCGCCATGTATGGTGGTACAGACAGCTGGTGTCATCATCCCTGCGCCAGGTATGGTGGTACAGACAGCTGGTGTCATCATCCCTGCGCCAGGTATGGAGGTACAGACAGCTGGTGTCATCATCCCTGCGCCAGGTATGGAGGTACAGACAGCTGGTGTCATCATCCCTGCGCCAGGTATGGAGGTAAAGACAGCTGGTGTCATCATCCCTGCGCCAGGTATGGAGGTACAGACAGCTGGTGTCATCATTCCTGCGCCAGGTATGGTGGTACAGACAGCTGGTGTCATCATCCCTGCGCCAGGTATGGAGGTACAGACAGCTGGTATCATCATCCCTGCGCCAGGTATGGAGGTACAGACAGCTGGTGTCATCATCCCTGCGCCAGGTATGGAGGTACAGACAGCTGGTGTCAGCATCCCTGCGCCAAGTATGGAGTGTGTGACAGCTGGTGTCATCATCCCTGCGCCAAGTATGGAGTGTGTGACAGCTGGTGTCATCATCCCTGCGCCAGGTATGGAGTGTGTGACAGCTGGTGGCATCATCCCTGTGCCAGGTATGGAGTGTGTGACAGCTGGTGTCATCATCCCTGCGCCAGGTATGGAGTGTGTGACAGCTGGTGTCATCATCCCTGCGCCAGGTATGGAGGTACAGACAGCTGGTGTCATCATCCCTGCGCCAGGTATGGAGGTACAGACAGCTGGTGTCATCATCCCTGCGCCAGGTATGGAGGTAAAGACGCTGGTGTCATCATCCCTGCGCCAGGTATGGAGGTACAGACAGCTGGTGTCATCATCCCTGCGCCAGGTATGGAGGTACAGACGCTGGTGTCATCATCCCTGCGCCAGGTATGGAGGTACAGACAGCTGGTGTCATCATCCCTGCGCCAGGTATGGAGTGTGTGACAGCTGGTGTCATCATCCCTGCGCCAGGTATGGAATGTGTGACAGCTGGTGTCATCATCCCTGCGCCAGGTATGGAGGTACAGACAGCTGGTGTCATCATCCCTGCGCCAGGTATGGAGGTACAGACAGCTGGTGTCATCATCCCTGCGCCAGGTATGGAGGTACAGACAGCTGGTGTCATCATCCCTGCGCCAGGTATGGAGTGTGTGACAGCTGGTGTCATCATCCCTGCGCCAGGTATGGAGTGTGACAGCTGGTGTCATCATCCCTGCGCCAGGTATGGAGTGTGTGACAGCTGGTGTCATCATCCCTGCGCCAGGTATGGAATGTGTGACAGCTGGTGTCATCATCCCTGCGCCAGGTATGGAATTTGTGACAGCTGGTGTCATCATCCCTGCGCCAGGTATGGAGTGTGTGACAGCTGGTGTCATCATCCCTGCGCCAGGTATGGAGGTACAGACAGCTGGTGTCATCATCCCTGCGCCAGGTATGGAGGTACAGACAGCTGGTGTCATCATCCCTGCGCCAGGTATGGAGGTACAGACAGCTGGTGTCATCATCCCTGCGCCAGGTATGGAGGTACAGACAGCTGGTGTCATCATCCCTGCGCCAGGTATGGAGGTACAGACAGCTGGTGTCAGCATCCCTGCGCCAGGTATGGAGGTACAGACAGCTGGTGTCATCATCCCTGCGCCAGGTATGAAGGTACAGACAGCTGGTGTCAGCATCCCTGCGCCAGGTATGGAGTGTGTGACAGCTGGCGTCATCATCCCTGCGCCAGGTATGGTGGTACAGACAGCTGGTGTCAGCATCCCTGCGCCAGGTATGGAGTGTGTGACAGCTAGTGTCAGCATCCCTGCTCCAGGTATGGAGGTACAGACAGCTGGTGTCAGCATCCCTGCGCCAGGTATGGAGTGTGTGACAGCTGGTGTCAGCATCCCTGCTCCAGGTATGGAGGTACAGACAGCTGGTGTCGTCATCCCTGCGCCAGGTATGGAGGTACAGACAGCTGGTGTCATCATCCCTGCGCCAGGTATGGAGGTGCAGACAGCTGGTGTCAGCATCCCTGCGCCAGGTATGGAGTGTGTGACAGCTGGTGTCAGCATCCCTGCTCCAGGTATGGAGTGTGTGACAGCTGGTGTCAGCATCCCTGCGCTAGGTATGGAGTGAGTGACAGCTGGTGTCAGCATCCCTGCGCCAGGTATGGAGTGAGTGACAGCTGGTGTCAGCATCCCTGCGCCAGGTATGGAGAGTGAGTCAACTGGATGCTGCAAAAAACTCTCCTAAACCTTCTCAAGCTCATGATTCTATCTGAAAATAATTGTCAAATACATACCGATATAAAAAAAAGTTCAAATATTGATTTAAAAAGTCCAACATTTTTCGAATTGAACTGACTCAGTTGTCAGAAACAGTCCTGGTCCTGATTGATGGCTCTATATACATGTAAACAAGTTATAAGTGATGCAAGTTAGATATAAATCACCATACATAAGGAGCCCGTGTCACGCCAAAGTTATTTTTTACGTAAATTTTGATCTTTATTTTAAAGAAATCTGTCAACGTTGCATTCTTTTAAGTCTCAAGAAAATTGATAATAATTGCGAGTTGCCAACTAGTATTTTTCATGCTCTGAAAACATAAAATATAAGATTAATCAAATACAAAGTATTGGAAAGTATATACAAAGGCAAGTTCTATAATTATAAATAACATTTTTGAGGACTTGAGACGCGCTATTTTTGCCGGGAAAATTCAAATCTCAAAACACTGTTTTCTTTAAGGTTTTCAGGAACTTTTCCGACAGTTTCCATCGGGTTTTGATGAAATTTTCACACATGACAGAAATCAAGAAATTTTTCCAATTCACTTTCAGGTAATTATGAACATAATAACTTTTTTATAAATTGAGGTGTATGTTTAGTGATTTTTTTTTAATAAAAATAATTCCGAGAAACATAAATTAGTCAACTACAGAACTTCGGTGTTTCCAATGACATCAGAACAACTTTCCAGTAACAGTACTTAAAACTGAACACAAAATAAAATAAACTTTTGTTTAATGATATTATTTGAATTAGTATACATTGATACAAATTGTGTAACGGTTTGAATAGTGTAGAGAACAAGAGGAGTACGCTGACTCGCTGCCGGCGCCATTGCTAGCTGGCCGCACACGGATTTGTTCCCGGAAAAACTCACGATTCTGAGCACCCATCAGCTCCATTCATCGCGGTTTTGTGAGGAAGAATACATCAGTACTCCAAGACCCAGACATTACCTTGTTTTGAAGGAAACAATTCCGATTTCGTCTACAATTGACGGAGAAACAACGTTGTTGATTACCTGCTGCCCAGCTGACTGGTATTCTGGGCAACCCAGTACGCAGGCGACCCAAACTCTCGTACCGCACTTTTTTTTTTTTGAGGACGTATCACTGACCAGGTCACTTAGAGTCCTACCCTGAAGGGCGAGGCGATACCCTGTGGGCAGCGCCACAAGAGGGCACCTTAGAAGGTGTACTGAGCCTGACAGGGAAAGGTAGACCAAACAGCTCATTTAGGTGTTAGGTATCCCTGATTCCACCTGGGGGAATCATTCTACGACCTCCGTTGGAGGGGAATGAATTTCTCCAGGCCTAGAAGTGTCTCAGGCATTAGGTAGGGCAGTGATTCGGTTCTCACTACGTGGAGAGAGTCATGGGGAAGGCTAAGAGAAAGAGGAAATGGAGGCAGCTTCCAGACGAGGAGGGACGGTGGACCGAAGTGCAGCAGGCACCGAAGAAAACTGCTATCGAGGCTTCACCACTTGCTTCTACCAGCAAGACAGCAGACGTAATGGACAGGAGAGGACACCACCAGTCACACACCAGTCAGTGTCAGACACTGTACCTCTCTCCACAACACAGCCACAGGACAACAGTATGAGACAGGAGAGGACACCATCAGTCTCACACCAGACATCGCCAGACTCTGCACAGCTTCCAAAATTCAAGATAATGCAGACAGACCACTTTCCTACAGCATATGGAGTAGTAACGGCAATGGAAAAAGAACCAGAGTTCAAACTTTCCATTACAGTCAACCTGAAAGGAGAAATAATAATAGCACCACAAGACCAACAGACTGCAAATTACTTAGAAAAAGTAAGAGCCCTGCAAGGGAAACCTGTATGCTTGGAAAAGCTGGACCCTTCAGAAAGACGCACACGAGTCGTGCTTTTGGGATACCCAATCGACTTTCCCCTGGATCCAGTACTAGGACACAAGCAAATCTTGAATTCGGAACGATGCCGCACTAAAGTGGACAAGGCAGCGACACGTCAGGTTCTGGTGACCGTCATGGGACATGTGCCAGAAACATTCAGTCTTGGAAATTGGGGAACATACCGACAGAGACCATATAGACGTATAGACGCGATAAAGCACCTAAATTATTGGGATCGTCTCAAAGCTCTCCAAATGTACTCACTAGAAAGAATACGAGAGAGATATCAAATAATATACACCTGGAAGATACTGGAGGGCCAGGTCCCAAATCTACACAGTAAAATAACAACGTACTGGAGTGAACGATATGGAAGAAATGCAGAATAGAACCAGTGAAGAGCAGGGGTGCCATAGCACAATCAGAGAACACTGTATAAACATCAGATGTCCGCGGTTGTTCAACGTCCTCCCCACAAGCATAAGAAAATTTGCCGGAACAACCGTGGACATCTTCAAGAGGAAACTAGATTTATTCCTCCAAGGGTTCCGGACCAGCCGGGCTGTGG
>WNGS01127428.1:0-10394 GCA_020271785.1 Procambarus virginalis | reverse complement strand
TATATATAATGAAATGGACAGATTTATCGTTTCATGACACAAAAGAAGGTCACCACCAAAGACACCTTAAAAGCAGAACTTGTTGCAGAAGCGGAAAGAATCGAGGCAACTACAGAAGCACAACTCTGACCCCCGAGCTCAAAGCGGCAGTAAGAGCTTTGTGAAAACAAGGAGATAGTCGTCAGGAGAGGTGACAAGTCGCCAATATACGTCATCTTAAAAAAGACGAATATCTGGCGAAAATGAACCTCAACTTTCTACCAAACAAATTCCAATGTTAACGAAGGACCACTACAGCCGAATTGAAAGGAAAGGCAACAAATTGATGGAAACTGTCAACGCCAAGAAATCCGGACTCCACCTGCCGAAGATTATTGGGGAATACAAACTGGATACGCGTATGGAAAATGTCAAGACACACAAGCCTGAAAACCCACTTCGGCAATGCCTGAAAGAAACATAAGAAATATTGAGAAATTCGTGTTAGAACGCCCAGGAGAGACAAATCATTAGCAACCTCTGTAATCAGGGCAAGTAATGATTCCCAGAGCAGAACCTGTCCGCCTCCCCCCTCGTGCCAAGAACACAAGCAGCAGAAACGACCAACAATAACTCAACTGAGAATCACAAAATGAGAGCACAAGATCACAGGAAAATAGAAAGGCAATACCACAGTGCCATCAGAATCATGACCAGCGATGATACTATTGCCCCCAGGAACGCCACGACAGCAGAGGCTCTTCAAGACATACACCCACCCAAGACCCAGACAGCAGCAGGGATCCCCAGGAAAACAATGTTGGAATAGAACCCTTGACTGTTCGAGAATCTGAGGTGTACAAAGCAGCCATGTCTTTCCAAACAGGTTCAGCAGGGGGCTTTACAGGCCTAAGACCCCAGCACATCAAACAAATGCTGAACCCGGTGCTTGGAGATGCTGCAAAGGACCTTCTAATGGAACTTACCAGATTCTCCAACATGTGATTGGCTGGCGGCATCCCTGAGGACATCAGGCCTCTCTTTTATGGAGCAGCACTCTGTGCTCTAAAGAAGAAGGATAGGGGAATCAGGCTCATTGCCGTTGGCAACACCCTTCGACGCCTCGTAGCTAAAGCTGCAGTGAGATCTATCAGCCAGGAAGCAGCCACCTTGCTGAAACCTCATCAGCTCGGGTTGGGATCCCCCTAGGTTGTGAAGCTGCAGCACATGCAGCGCGGGCTTACATTGCTGATCTCCCGGACCAGAAGGCACTAGTAAAGCTTGTCTTCAAAAATTCTTTCAATCAAGTCAGACGAGACGCTGTCCTCAAGGCTGTACACAACCATTTCCGTCCCCTTTACCCATTCATCCGATCGTGCTACAGTGGGGACTCTAAGCATCTTTTTGGGGAGCATGAAATAATCTCCTGTGAAGGTGTCCAACAAGGTGACCTCTTAGCCCCCCCCTCCTTTTGTGCCTAGCTATCAAAGCACTGATAGTCTGACAAGCGAGTTAAACATCTGGTACCTGGATGATGGCACTCTCGCTGGAACCCCGGAAACCATTTTGGAGGATATAAGGAAAATCCAGGAGCAGGGAGCAGCCTTAGGCCTCATTCTCAATGCATCCAAGTGTGAAATAATCTCCCGCAACCCAGACATCACTGGGCAAATACAAAATGTTCTTCCAGACATTCCCGTTGTCGAGCCACCGGACTGCACTCTCCTGGGTGCCCCCATTGGGCCACGAGCAATCGAGGAGGTCCTGGATGCAAAAAATCACTGATCTAAAGAGAATGCTGTACAGGATTGACAAGATTGATGCCCATGATGCTCTCTTTCTCCTCTCAAGATGCCTATCTCTCCCTAAGTTGACCTACTTTCTGAGATGTTCTCCATCCTACAGCAGCCATAAGTTAAATGTGTATGACACCCTCCTGAGGTCCATGCTGGTGAAAGTCCTGAACCTGTCATTGGACGACTCTCAGTGCGAGCAAGCAACCAACCGCAAGACTCGGCGGCCTTGGTGACCGCACAGCCTCCAAATTGCTCTACCAGCCTTCCTTTCCTCCTCCCATGCATCGCACGACCTCGTCAGAGGTATCTTACCTGCAACCCTGAGAGATTCAGCAGGAATACACGATCCTGCTTTCAATGAATGTCAAATCAGTGGGATGTTCTTGCAGCCCCAGCAACATTATAGAGCCAACAAAACAACACAAACAGTCCGGCTGGGACCACCCTCTAGTGGAAAAAGTAGCTGATGCTATGTTCAGTGCCGCAACATCAGAAAAACATCAGCCTGCCTCAGAGCAGTGCATACCCCCCATGCAGGAGGTTTCCTCCTGGCAGTACCCATGTCAGCAATGGGCACGCACCTAGATTCAGAATCCCTTCGTGTAGCAGTGGCCCTCCGCCTTGGTGACCCAATTCACACTGAATACAAATGTATTTGCAACAGGGTGGAAGCAGACCAATACGGACTGCATGGGTTGCATTGCGGAAGCACAAAAGGCTGGCATGCAAGACACAACGAGGTCAATGAAATCATCAAGAGAAGCCTCGTCTCAGCTAGGTGCCCAGCTGAGAGAGAACCTCGCATCCTTGGTGTCCAAAACCCGGATTTCCCCGCACTTCTTCCTGATGGCATACCATATACTCCTGGAAGGAGGGTAGACAGTTGGTGTGGGACTACACATGTGTATCCACCCTGGCTGACACCTATGTACACTTCGGAGCTGATCAAGCAGGTGGGGCGGCCAACCACAGGGAAACAGCAAAATCACTCAAGTACAGGCGACTAGGAGGTCAATACCTCTTTGTTCCCATAGCGTCTGACACGCATGGCCCCTGGGGCAAGTGCCTTGGGATTTCTCAAGGAAATGGGTTCCAAGCTCATTGACGTCACCAGAGACCCAAGGGCTTCCAGTTTTTTGTTTCAGCGCCTCAGTGTGGCGATCCAGAGGGGAAATGCCTGCTGTGTCCTCGGTTCCTGTCCAGAAGCGGAGGAGCTTCAAGAGATCCATAACCTTTAGGCATTTGTCTTGTATGTCTTGTAACCTTTAAATACACAAGAAAGAAAAAAAAAAAAGGGAAGGGGGTGGTAGGAGAAAAGCACACAGAAACTATATTGGAGGGGACCTACATTCCCTCTAATGCGTTATGTGTGGTTTCCTCCGAGGCTATGGGTCCCCCTTCTTCCAGCCAGAGGTGGTACTACTCCTTCCCTATATATTAAAAAAAATCATATATATATATATATATATATATATATATATATTATATATATATATATTGTGACGGTAACGAGTTGGAAATGGTGGTCGGCAGTCTTCCAACTAGCAGGTGTCAGTGCTGGGCCACATATATATATAAAAAAAAGAAAAGAAAAAAAGAGAAAAAAAAGAATGACTGCGTGATTGGTAATCTGTGGTAAGGTCAGAAACATAAAACACAATAATAAACAATGTAGTTTAATAACAATAAAAAACACAAATTGAAATAAATGCAAAATCTTGGCTTAATGGTAAAAAATGTCAAGTGGAAAAATAAATAAACATGAAAATAGATTACGTTAATGGGGAGGAGAATTGACATACAAAAGTAAATAAAATATGAATGCTGGAATATATGCACTAACTATAAACCTCTATTTGACCACACAAGGTGAGTCACTTAGGTGTTCATAGTCTGAGAGCACACGATATTCTGGCTGGCAGAAACGCAAGGGACTCCAACAATAACTGGCGAGGACTTGTGATTGGCGAGGAACCGGAGTGGCGTGTTGGTTGGCGGCCAATGAGGAAGCTGGATGGCCGCAAGTCGCTAGTTAGGCAGTTGAAGGGTTCGGCGCGTCGACCAGTGTGCAGCAGGTGCTGGAGTGGGGGGAGGAGGGAGTTGCTGGTACGTGTGGCTATCTTAATATATACGTTTAGCCACTACAAAACGTATCTTGTATATTGATGAGGACGGGATGAGATACAGAAATAGCAGGCTAAATCTCTGATAAGAGATTATCGTCACAACTCTCCCCCGAAGCCTGCTGTTTCGGGTGAATCATGTCCACTGGAGGTAGAGTGGGAGGTGGAGCTGCCTCTACCTCATGCACTCTGGAGAGGGCGTCAGCGATGATGTTATCAGGCCCCTTGATGTAGCAGATCTTTAAATTGAAGCCTTGAAGATATAAAGCCCATCGCAGCAGACGTTGGTTATTAAATTGGGCTTGATGTAAGAATCTCAGAGGGTTGTGGTCCGAATAGATGGTAGTGGACCTAGCACCGTGCAGATATGGTGCAAAGTGTTGTAAGCTCAGGACGATGGACAGGAGTTCCTTCTCTATAGTACTGTAGTTCTTCTGATGAGGCTTCAACTTGCAACTGTAGTAGCTGACAGGTAGAACCTCCTCGCCTCGCTGCTGCATTAAGACACTTCCGATGCCGGTACCACTGGCGTCGACATGGAGGATGAAAGGCTTCTTGATATCTGGTGAGGCGAGAATGGGATTAGAACAGAGGAGGAATTTGAGTTGTTCGAATGCAACGGTTTGCTCTCTGGTCCAATTATACCGTTGCTTGGGACTGGTTAAGGTGATTAATGGGGTTGCAACAGTGCTAAAATTCTTCACAAACCTACGGTAATAGGAAGCAAGACCAAGGAAGCGCAGGAGCTGCTTCCTGGTAGTAGGCTGTGGATACTGTTGGATTGCTTGAATGTGAATGTTTAACGGAGCCAGGCTGCCACTCCCTATAACATGACCCAGGTACCGCACTTTACCTTTCGCGAAGGTGGACTTGCCCAAATTGATGGTGAGGCCGGCTTTCAGGAGCTTGTAGAACAATCGTTGTAGCTGGAGCAGGTGTTCGCTCCAGGTGTTGGATGCTACCACGATGTCGTCCAAATAGGCGTAGGTGTTTCCAAGCCCTGGATGACGCGGTTGACAGCTCTCTGAAAGGTGGCTGGGGCATTGCAGAGTCCAAAGGGAAGGCGACTGTACCTGTAAAGGACAGGGGTTATAAAGGCGGACAGTACCTTTCGCCCGTTAAACTCACTAGCCAGGGTAAGTCTACCTCACCAATGTCGGTCCTGATTCGGTAGAATGGTTGGCGAATCGGCTGGGTGTCAGGTAGCAGTTGGATGTCGTGCTGAGTTACAGTACACTCTTGGGGGTCATCTCGAAACAACTCTTGATATTCTCTGACGAGTTTGATTAGTGGAGCACTATTATCGTCCTGAAAATGATGTTGAAGGTTAGTAAGGATTTCCGAGTTAGAGAGCGCTGTCTCAGTGTCAGTGCTCTCGGAAGGAGAAGCAGGGAAGGTCTCACTGTGGCTGTATGGACCTGTAAATGAGGTGAAATTGGTTAACACAGTGGGAGGAACCCCATGGTAGGGCTTGAGTAAATTAATGTGGCACAGCTGGGTCTTCCGCCGCCTATCGGGGGTCTCGAGAACGTAGTTGAAGTTGTTCCGGCACTCCTTAACACGGTAGGGTCCTGAGAACCTGTTCTGTAAAGGAGAACCTGGGATAGGGAAATAGGCAAGCACTAAGTCTCCTGGTGTAAACTTCCTTACTTTACAGTGCTGGTCGTAACGAGTCTTCATCCTCTCCTGGGCTTTCTGTAGGTTGTTGCTGGCAAAGGAATGGACCCTCTCTAGAATGTGTCGGAGATTTTGAAGATACTGGGGCACATTCTGATGCTCACTGAAGGTGTCATCACGTAGAGAATCCTTGAAAGCCTTGAGAGGTGTACGGCACTTACGTCCGTAGAGCATCTCATAAGGAGATACTCCTAGTGACTCGTTGGGAAGACTTCTGAAAATACACATGATGAGATCAATTTGCCTATCCCAATCCTTTGAGGTCTCATTACAGAACTTTTTTAAGAGTGCCTTGATGGTTTGATGACTACGCTCGAGAGAACCCTGTGAAGCAGGATGATAGGGGCTGGACAGTACCTGTTTGATGTTGAACTCCTCCAGAGTCCGTTTGAAGAGATCACTGGTGAAGTTGGTACCACAGTCGCTCTGAATCTCCCTCGGAAATCCATACTGGGTGAAGATTTTCAGTAGATTCTTCACCACTGTAGCAGCTGTAATATTTTTCACTGGAACTGCTATCGGAAATCTGGTGGTAGGACACAGGATGGTTAAGATATATGCGTTGCCTGCACTGGTCCGAGGCAAAGGACCAACGCAGTCGATAATGAGCTTGTGGAACGGTTCCTCAGGCACCTGGATGGGTATCAGTGGTGCTCTGGGAATGGAAACGTTCGGTTTCCCGGCTAACTGACACACGTGGCATAATTTGACATGAGTTTTGACGTCGTTTACCATACCTGGCCAGTAGTAGTCTTGTCGAATTCCATGGTAAGTCTTGTTGAACCCATAGTGTGACAAAGCGCCGTGGGCCAGGTGTAGAATCGTGGGCCGCAGGCTGGTAGGAATCACTAGTTGTTCAACGTTTGCCCAATCGTCCTCGTCCTTCAGTTTACTGGGTCTATACCTGCGATAGAGTATTTCGTTCTCCATAAAGAACCCAGGAACACTGTCGGATTGGGTTTCAGCCTGAAAGAATAATGGTGTCAATGTAAGATCATCTCTCTGTAACTTACGGAACTCCACCGCGGTCAGGTTAGGGGGTAGTTTCGAAGGGTCCTGAGGGACAGCGGTAGCAGTAGAGTCGGCTGGCTGTGGACGTGCAGCTTGAGCACGGGTGGTCACCATAACAGGAGGAGAACCTTCATCACTCTCTTGAACCTTTACTGGAAAATGTTCAAAAATCGGGTTATCCACCACAGAGTTGCTTACCTCGGATATGTCCTTGACGATCAGGTTGTTTGGTTGTTGGTCTTCTGCCAAGTCGTTGCCCAGGAGAAGTTGCACTCCAGGCATGGGAAAAGGCTTTTCCCTGACGGCGACTTGGACTTCACCGGTCACGAAGGGACAATCCAGGTAAACTCGGGCAAGTGGATAAGGAGTTGTAGCAGTAAGGTCAGTGATGAACACAGTCTCTCCTGTGTAGGCGACGTTGGGCACAGCCGATTTCAAGACGATCGATTGTAGAGCCGCTGTGTCCCGTAGGATCTTAAGTCCGAAACGTCCCTCTGAATCTGAACCGTGGGTAGAGATAGTTCCTGGATATAGATGCTTGGTAAAGAGAGAGAGATCATTAGCATGAACACCAACATTCATTACAGGCTTACCGGACTTAGGGTGAGTAGGTTTAGACTTAGGGGGTTCGACGTTACCTTTAGATTGGGACTTACCACATTTGTCAATGGTGTGTCCATATAATCGACAATACCTGCAGTACAGTTGAGAGGTACCTTGATCTGGGCTCGCTTTCTCGTAACTGTACCAAGACTTCTTGCTGGTAGGTTCTGGAGTCAGCCGGTGGATGAGGCTGTAAGTGTCAGCTGACTTCGCACACTTCACTAACTCCGTCTCTTCCTTGTCTGCTAAGTATAGGCGGACAGGAGGAGGTACACGTCTCAAAAATTCTTCAACCAGTATGAGGTTGACAAGTTCTGAAAAAGTAGAGACATGTGCTGCCTCCAGCCATTTCATGAAATATCTTCGTTTGGTGTTAGCAAATTCTAAGAAGGTGGTGGTACTTGCCTTGACGTAGTCACGAAACTTTCGTCGATAGCTTTCGGTGGAGAGAAGGTAGGCGTCCAACACAGCTTGTTTCAGGGTGGTGTAGTCGTTTTCCGAAGCCAAAGTGCTGAGTGTGACTGCTGCTCTACCTGTTAAATGTACTCTGAGAAGGGTAGCCCATTGGTCGTCAGGCCAATTAAGTTGAACAGCAAGGGTCTCAAAAGTGGTAAAGAACACATCAACCTCCGTTTCGAGGAACGGGGGCATTAACTTACTTGCATGGGAGATATTGAAACTGGGAGGAAGACTAGCTGCCGCTTGTTGGAGTTGAGCTTGGTGTGCAGCGTCCCTCGTGAGTTCTCGGTACGACATTCTAGCATTGCTTCTGCCTGTCGTTTGTCGTGGTCACGTTGTATCTCGAGTCGCTGTTGGTATAAGGCCAACTCACGTTCACTTTCTTCCTTCAGTGCGGCCTCTCTGTCACTTTCTTCTTTCTTCAGTGCGGCCTCCCTTTCCTTGAGGCGGATTTCTCTTTCTTGTTCTTCCTTTCTGAGGGCAGCTTCTTCCTTTCTGATTGCAGCTTCACGCTCTCTGCTTGCAGCTGCTTCTTGTTGTTGCTGTAGCTCGATCTTGGCAAGTTCCAATTTGAGCTTTATCGCTCTCAAGTCATCCTTATCTGAAATAATGTACTGTTCATGAGTAGAAGAATCTATAATACCTTCATCAGCAAGGTGATCCAGTATCATATTATTAATGGCAAATTTGTTGGCTCCATCAGGAACTTCCAAGTGATACTCATGTGCAAGAGTTAACAAATCGACCCTCTTAGCGTGACGTAAGGTCCCTATTTCACTTTCTGGATCTGCTTTGAAAGCTTGTAAGCGGAACATGGTGAAAATATAGCAAAACAAAGGAGACACGAATATAGTGAGAATATGGTGAATGTCAGAAACAGGAAACGTGGCAACTGATACCTATCCTGTGGGGAATTATTAATAATTAAAGTTAATTCAAGATGGTAAATGAATAAGGTCGCAGGAAATCTTGTACCTGGTACTCACTATGGGAGGATAAAGGCAAGAAAATCCTACTAATTAGTGAAAACTGAGTTTAAAATACAAGTGAAACACTAAATGGCTTCAAAATAAATGAGGTAGTCCAAAAAATGTAGTCATACCTTGCCAAGTCACTATAGAACATAAGCAATGGTACCCACTGAAATTGAATATGGTATTTACAGAATTAGCGAACTTTGTGCTCAAAAGAAAGAACGCCAATTCCCTACCTTTTGGTAAATACCATCAGTCTGACCGACGAGTAGGGGTGCGAGTGTCAACTGGTGACGAGAACTATCGGCGAGGTCCCAATTCGCCAATAATAGTTCGTGCTAGAGGATCTAAAGCCCTCTTTTTCCTCCTAGAGTCGGATTGCAGGACTTGGGTGCTATTGACCCGGAGACAGACCACAGTACCAGGGTACCTATGTGATAATCTGTCAAAAAGTGAGAAATATCTGGGGACAAAGATGTTAAACACGGAGGATAACACGGAAGGGGGAGACGACCAATTAAGAGTATGACTGCGGCCTACAGTCACCACGTAATCCAAAGTTGTCTCACTCTCACCATATGCTATTCCCGTAATGTACAATATACACAGCACCATATAAAATAAAGAATGATTAATGTGAATAATGGAAGCAAGGGAAATGAAAGCCAAGTATGCTTACCACAATTACCAATACCTGAGTGAAGCTCCGTGGACAGGCCCCCATTTATATGTGACGGTAACGAGTTGGAAATGGTGGTCGGCAGTCTTCCAACTAGCAGGTGTCAGTGCTGGGCCACATATAATATATAAAAAAAGAAAAGGAAAAAAAAGAGAAAAAAAAGAATGACTGCGTGATTGGTAATCTGTGGTAAGGTCAGAAACATAAAACACAATAATAAACGATGTATTTAATAACAATAAAAAACACAAATTGAAACAAATGCAAAATCTTGGCTTAATGGTAAAAAATGTCAAGTGGAAAAATAATAAACATGAAAATAGATTACGTTAATGGGGAGGAGAATTGACATACAAAAGTAAATAAAATATGAATGCTGGAATATATGCACTAACTATAAACCTCTATTTGACCACACAAGGTGAGTCACTTAGGTGTTCATAGTCTGAGAGCACACGATATTCTGGCTGGCAGAAACGCAAGGGACTCCAACAATAACTGGCGAGGAACGAGGAGGGTGTGTTGGTTGGCGGCCAATGAGGAAGCTGGATGGCCGCAAGTCGCTAGTTAGGCAGTTGAAGGGTTCGGCGCGTCGACCAGTGTGTACAGCAGGTGCTGGAGGGGGGAGGAGGGAGTTGCTGGTACGTGTGGCTATCTTAATATATACGTTTAGCCACTACAAAACGTATCTTGTATATTGATGAGGACGGGATGAGATACAGAAATAGCAGGCTAAATCTCTGATAAGAGATTATCGTCACAATATTATATTAGCATTTTAAAAGCACCGACTCGCATTCAGTGTTGATGTTCAATAAACCCTGAAATATATGTTTAACACATCTCTAATCCTGCCATGGAGGACAGAAGAAAATGTATATATTCTGGTTAGCTTTGTAAATGTGTGGCCACGTCTGTGGTAAAAAAAAAAAATATTAGGATGGTTATCACTAGTTGCCCCATCCTCACCGAAGAGTCTTCAAAATTCCCCAAGAACCTTGGCATGAGTTGATCTGCATGTTTTTTCCAATTAATATTCCCAAAACCCTGCACTTGCACGGTGAAATTCCTGCAGCTCAGGACTTCCATAATT
>WNGS01127427.1:15738-25774 GCA_020271785.1 Procambarus virginalis | reverse complement strand
CCCATCGATGAGTTACAACCCTCACCGTCACGCCACAGACCAGTTACGTCACTGGTATCTGCCTCACTCAATATCTAGTTTACATGTCATTATAACATCCTTGTCATGCCTGAAATCCGGATTATATCTTTCACGAACGCGAGCTCGTAAGAATCTGAGGAATTCGCCAAAAAAGATGTTATGAACGGCTACAAGGTAAGACAGGTGTGGACTCCCCGGATAATGGTTCTGGACCCCACTGTCGGGGGATAGGGAACATATCCAGATTTTCCTTTGGCCAAAGGGGGGGAGGAAGATAAACCGACACCGACAGACAGACAGACAGACAGACAGACAGACAGACAGACAGACAGACAGACAGACAGACAGACAGACAGAGAAAGAGAGAGAGAGGTGCTCAGAGAATAAATAATATATAACTCGTGTATTCACCTAGTTGTGCTTGCGGGGGTTGAGCTCTTTTCGGCCCGCCTCTCAACTGTCAATCAGTCAACTTTTACTAGCTACTATTTATTTTTTTTTCAAACACACACCACACACACACCACACCACACACACACACACACACACACACACACACACACACACCACACACACACACAACCCACACCCACAGGTAGCCTGGTGGATAGCGTGCAGGACTTGTAATTCTGTGGCGCGGGTTCGATTCCCGCACCCGGCAGAAACAAATGGGCAAGTTTCTTCACCCTGAATGCCCCTGTTACCTAGCAGTAAATAGGTACCTGGGAGTTAGTCAGCTGTCACGGGCTGCTTCCTGGGGGGTGTGTGTGTGTGGGTGTGGGAAAAAAAAAAGTAGTTAGTGTAGTTAGTAAACAGTTGATTGACAGTTGAGAGGCGGCCGAAAGAGCAAAGCTCACCCCCGTAAAAATACAACTAAGTGAATACACACACACACCACACACACACACACACACACACACACACACACCACCAACACACCCACACACACACACACTGGAAGACAGAAAGTAAGGGGGGACATGATCACAACCTACAAAATCCTCAGGGAATCGACCGGTAAACAAGGATGAACTATTCAACCTGGAGGGGCGCGAACAAGGGGACACAGGTGGAAGCTGAGTACCCAAATGAGCCACAGAGACATTAGAAAGAACTTTTTCAGTGTCAGAGTAGTTAGTAAATGGAATGCACTAGGAAGTGATGTGGTGGAGGCTGACTCCATACACAGTTTCAAATGTAGATATGATAGAGCCCAGTAGGCTCAGGAATCTGTACACCAGTTGATTGACAGTTGAGAGGCGGGACCAAAGAGCCAAAGCTCAACCCCCGCAAGCACAATTAGGTGAGTACACACACACACACACAGCTATTGGGCCGGACGGAATCTCACCATGGTATTGAAAGAGTGTGCAGGAGCACTTTGCTTGCCACTCTCCATAGTGTATAGTAGGTCACTGGAAACGGGAGACCTACCAGAAATATGGAAGACTGCTAATGTAGTACCAATATACAAAAGGGTGACAGACAAGAGGCACTGAACTACAGGCCAGTGTCCTTAACTTGTATACCATGCAAGGTGATGGAGAAGATTGTGAGAAAAAACCTAGTAACACATCTGGAGAGAAGAGACTTCGTGACAACCCATCAACATGGGTTCAGGGAGGGTAAATCTTGCCTTACAGGCTTGATAGAATTCTACGATCAGGTGACAAAGATTAAGCAAGAAAGAGAAGGATGGGCGGACTGCATTTTTTTGGACTGTCGGAAAGCCTTTGACACAGTACCCCATAAAAGGTTGATGCATAAGCTGGAGAAACAGGCAGGAGTAACTGGTAGGGCGCTCCAGTGGATAAGGGAGTACCTAAGCAATAGGAAGCAGAGAGTTACAGTGAGGGGTGAGACCTCAGAATGGCGTGAAGTCACCAGTGGAGTCCCACAGGGCTCTGTACTTGGACCTATCCTGTTTCTGATATACGTAAATGATCTCCCAGAGGGTATAGACTCATTCCTCTCAATGTTTGCTGACGACGCCAAAATTATGAGAAGGATTAAGACAGAGGAGGACAGCTTGAGGCTTCAAGAAGACCTGGACAAGCTGCAGGAATGGTCGAACAAATGGCTGTTAGAGTTTAACCCAAGCAAATGTAATGTAATGAAGATAGGGGTAGGAAGCAGGAGACCAGATACAAGGTATCATTTGGGAGATGAAATACTTCAAGAGTCAGAGAGAGAGAAAGACCTGGGGGTTGATATCACGCCAGACCTGTCCCCTGAAGCTCATATCAAGAGGATAACATCAGCAGCATATGCCAGGTTGGCTAACATAAGAACGGCCTTTAGAAACTTGTGTAAGGAATCTTTCAGAACATTATATACCACATATGTCAGACCAATCCTGGAGTATGCGGCTCCAGCATGGAGTCCATATCTAGTCAAGCATAAGACTAAACTGGAAAAGGTTCAAAGGTTTGCCACCAGACTAGTACCCGAGCTGAGAGGTATGAGCTACGAGGAGAGACTACGGGAATTAAACCTCACTTCGTTGGAAGACAGAAGAGTTAGGGGGGACATGATCACCACATTCAAGATTCTCAAGGGAATCGACAGGGTTGATGAAGACAGGCTATTTAACATAAGGGGCTCACGCACTAGGGGACACAGGTGGAAACTGAGTGCCCAAATGAGCCACAGAGATATTAGAAAGAACTTTTTTAGTGTCAGAGTGGTTGACAAATGGAATGCATTAGGAAGTAATGTGGTGGAGGCTGACTCCATACACAGTTTCAAGTGTAGATATGATAGAGCCCAATAGGCTCAGGAACCTGTACACCTGTTGAGTGACGGTTGAGAGGCGGGACCAAAGAGCCAGAGCTCAACCCCCGCAAGCACAACTAGGTGAGTACAACTAGGTGAGTACATACACACACAGGTTCTCAGGAACCTGTACACCTGTTGATTGACGGTTGAGAGGCGGGACCAAAGAGCCAGAGCTCAACCCCCGCAAGCACAATTAGGTGACTACACACACACACACACACACACAACACACACACACACACACACACACACACACACCACACACACACACACACACACACACACACACACGCAAAGCAGCCCGTAACAGCTGTCTAACTCCCTGGTACCTATTTACTGCTAGGTAACAGGAGGATCAGGGTGAAAGAAACTCTGTCCATCTGTTTCCGCCGGCGGCCGGGATCGAACCCAGACCCTGGGATTACTAGTCCCAAGTGCTGTCCATTCAGCCACGGCCCCTGTATGTGTAGGTTGTATGTGGCTCCGGGTCCAGATTCATGGAATTCAATATTTATAAAGAAATGCAAGGTGCCAGTAGCTCAGGCACTCAGTATAGTGTGAAGGAAGAGCTTGGACACGGAGGAGATACCAGATGCGCTTAAATAAGCAGACATAGCCCCTTTACACAAGGGAGGGAGCAAAGCATTGGCAAATAATTATAGACCAGTTGCACTAACTTCCCACATAATAAAAGTATTTGAGAGAGTGATCAGGAGTCAGGTCACCAGTTTCATGGAAACCAATGACCTTCACAACCCAGGCCAACATGGATTTCGAGCGGGAAGATCGTGCCTCTCACTGCTACTTGATCACTACGACAAAGTCACTGAGGCATTAAAAGAAAAACAGAATGCAGATGTGGTATACACGGACTTCGCAAAGGCATTCGATAAATGTGACCATGGAGTGATAGCACACAAAATGAGGTCAATGGGAATAACCCACCAATAAGGACGGTGGATACTCAGTTTTCTGTTGAACAGAACACAAAGAGTAACAGTCAACCATATCAAATCGAGTCCGAGCGCAGTTAAAAGCTCTGTACCTCAAGGTACAGAGCATAGTCCTTGCACCACTGATTTTCCTTATTCTCATATCAGATATAGACAAAAATGCAAGTCACAGCTTTGTATCATCCTTTGCAGATGACACAAAAATCAGCATGAAAAATACCTCTGCTGAAGACATTGAAAAACTTCAAGAAGATATTAATAAAGTTTTCGACTGGGCAACAGAAAATAACATGATGTTTAACAGTGATAAATTCCAGGTACTCAGGTACGGTAAAAATGAGGACCTTAAACATAATACAGGATACAAAACACAATCAAATGTGCCCATAGTAGGAAAACAGCATGTCAAGGATTTGGGAATAATGATGTCAGACGATCTAACGTTTAGGGAGCATAACCAAGCAAATATTGCGTCAGCCAGACAAATGATAGGATGGATTACGAGAACCTTCAAATCCAGGGATCCCATCACAATGGTTGTACTATACAAATCATTTGTACTGTCCCGCCTTGAGTACTGCTCAGTACTCACTTCCCCCTTCAGAGCAGGAGAGATTGCTGAAATACAGGGAATACAGAGAACATATATGGCACACATACACGCAATAAAGCACCTAAATTATTGGGATCGTCTCAAAGCTCTCCAAATGTACTCACTAGAAAGGAGACGAGAGAGATACCAAATAATATGCACGTGGAAGATACTGGAGGGCCAGGTCCCAAATGTACACAGTAAAATAACAACATACTGGAGTGAACGATATGGAAGAAAATGCAGAATATAACCAGTGAAGAGCAGAGGTGCCATAGGCACAATCAGAGAACACTGTATAAACATCAGAGGTGCACAGTTGTTCAACACCCTCCCTGCAAGTATAAGAAATATTGCCGAAACAACCGTGGACATCTTCAAGAGAAAACCAGATCATTTTCTCCAAGGAGTTCCGGACCAATCGGCAGCGGCTCGCAGGCCCACATATCCACCACATTATATCCACCATATTATATCCACATTATACCATATCCACCACCATGAGAGTCCACCAGGCCCTTAGAGTTTGGCCTGGTGGACCAAACTCTCACAAGTCAAGCCTGGCCTCGGGCCGGGCTTGGGGAGTAGAACAACTCCCAGAATGCTATCAAGCAGGTGTCTGAAGAAGAAAGCGAGTTAATACACGATAGCATGCGATTTATATTGATAAATGGATTAAATATAGATGTCTTATGAATTATAGTCACTGTGACGGGGATTTACTTCATGATAATCTGCGATATATGTTCACTAAAAGATTTCGTTGATGATCAGGTGAGAGATATAGTCCCTAAGAACATGAGTTGCTTCACCATCATGTGTAATATAAAGTTGACATCGTGGGGGGGGGGGGTGAATATAAGAGCATTAGTGGGGTTTATACTCTATAATTACACTGGGCGAACATAGTATTAGAGCCGGATATTTATACAGTATATTCGAGATTTATACTGTATGATAGCAGGTAATCTGTATGGTAGAGTGGAGTTGATGTGTTCCCTGGGAGGTAGGAGAGAGATCATTGAGGATATGGCAATGGGGGATACACTGGCCCTCAGGGAAGGCAGGGTGTGGCCTCTTGTCTTATCTTATCGCCACCATAGCGGGATTTGCACTGTCTGGCGGAGGGGGGGGGTTATTGTCGGTGGTGAGAGAGGGTGTGTGTCGTGAGGGTGGTGGTGGTGGATATGATGGTGATGGGGGGGGGAGGAGAGGTAGTGAGGGTGTGTATGTATCTTACTTTATTTTGAGTTATCTCAAAGTCCTCCAGTGTTACTTGGTTGGACTCTATCCCCCTTAGCTGAGAAACTTCATCATGGCAAAGAGCTCTTGGAACCTCCTATTTAGTTCTGCACACTTCTCTGTCGTTCTCAGTGAATGAGTCCTGTTCTATCCTCAGTTTCGTCACTTGTTCCGTAAATGTTGTTTCTCCTCCTAATGTGACGGGGAAGGAACTTGGGTCTTTGCTTTTGTTACAAGGTCATTTTCAGACTGCTTTTCTGCTTTCCTTCTGTCTCTGAGATAGTCATTTCTGGGTCTCTGGTGCCCTTTCTGGTCTCTGTTGAACTTTTGTTCTTTCAGTTTTGTTCATGCCTTCGTGCTTAACGGCCTTGCTCCGTTGCATTCTTTGTTAAATCAAGGATTTGTCCTATGCCTTTGACTTCCTCCTTCTGAAGAGCATCAAATTTGCCAGCTGCCTCTGTACATTTCTCATTGAAGTCCGTTTCCTGTGGGGTCTTTCCTGTGAGTACTATCTCCCATTGTATCTTTGATAGATGGTTTCTCATTTCCACATACTCTCCCCAACGACAGTGGTGGTGAACCTAGGGCACACGCGCCACCCTGGCCACGCCAGCCAATTTTGCTGGCACGCAGCATATCGTGACACTCCTTAATTTTGTAAACCCCATCCATAATATATTAATAAATATATTAAGATTATCATTACTGCAAAAGTAAAGCGAATAAATTTTTACAAAACGGGATCAGAAACAGGTGCTCACAGATTGTTTGGCGCCAACTGGACGGTTGTGAGAATGTGACGTCAGAAGACAAGTTCTGAACTCGTGGCAGGTCTTGCGCGCGCATCAGTATTAGGGTACTCATGGAAGCACACCGTTGTCATCGGTTTCACTCTGCTTATATTTTTCTTCTCTTCTTTTGCGAGTGAACACTGAAGTGTTAACAACAGTAAATATGTAGTTTTGCGGCTCGATGAATATATATTTTTTCGCAGTAAATATATTTATTTGGTAGTGAAGGGCCAATTATTAATATATTAATGAAGTTTTGTTCAGAATGCCAGCACAGAAAACCACGTTCATATAAAGCAAGCAGCAGCATACATTTTCAAGAATCGTGGCGAGAAAGTCTTAGTATAGTTAAAAAAAAGGTGATAAAATGCATCTTATTTTGGGAACAGTAGTGAGCAGAACTTCCTCCGGAAGGCGGCACCACGAAAATGTTCTTAAATGGCTTTGCGTTAAAAATAAATAAGAACAAAAAGAACACATTTCTCAAGAAATCAACAACAAGATTAGTTAAATGTTTTGCTGACATTTGTTACAGATAGTTGCTGCAGGGTTGGAGAGTTAGAAGATAATTATACGACATGAGAAAACCGGTGAGTGATAGGAAGCAAGGTGGCTAGAGTGTGCTACCTTCTTCATTGACGATTTTCCAGAAAAGGACAAAATTATTCAATGCATTAAAGATTTGCAAGTAGAAACACGGAAAAAGATAGAATATTAAAGTTACAAAATAAATAACAGGGCAGCTTACAGAAGATATTGCCTCATGTAAATTCCTCTCGACGTGTGTTGGTGAGAGCACTGATAATGCTACTGATGCTACATCATCAGCGAGGCTAGCCATTAGTGCTCGACTTTGTGGTGGTGATGACATGTAGGAAGAACCGGTCAACTTTTATAAAGTTAACCCCACATACCACAAGGGCAGAAATATGCAAGGTAAGTAAACGAATTGCTTAATTGACAGATTGACCTTTCCCAAAACAGTTGGTGTGACAACTGATGATGTACACACATCATGACTGGTAAAGAAGCAGCTTTTGAAAATGTGTTTGCAAAATATTCTGGACATCCCTGCTCGGCTTTCACTCTGTTGTACACGAGGAGACCTTGCGTGCAAAAGCTGGACATAAGGAACTTGAAAAAGTGATGAAAATCGTAACCAATATTATACTTCTTGGTTACGATTTTCATTATACATTATTCAGTATTATACTGCGCGGGTTTTTGAAACACTAACAATTATATAATTTGCTGAGCGAGGTGAATTCGGAGTTACACCGGAGAACTTCTGTACAGCCGTGTTCGTTGGCTTAGTAGAGGTTGTGTCCTTAAACAATTTATTGAGTGTTTGCATGAAATTCGTCAATTTTTGACAAATAACAAAAATTCTTAAATTATCTGACGTTGTGTGGCTTTGTAAATTTATATTTTTCCCAGAATTCTCGATCATGTTCATTTCAACTGATCAATTTTGTCTAGAGAGTGTGTAACCTCGGGTCATGTGAAGAGACAACAATATTCATGAAGTGTGCAGCCGGTGTAACACTACACAAACTGAACATGGAAATGTTGTAGTGGATTGATTTGGATAATTTTGAGATGTAATTGATTGATAAAAAAAAGCTGCTCAATTTAGAGTTCCCTTATGTCAACACAATTTGTTGACATACGAGCTGAACTAAAAATAGTAAAAGAGGTTGTTTAGTGACTGTATTATCGCTGAAAAAAATGCAGAAAAGGAAGTTTTGAAACTGTAATTCCATTCCTGAAACTTTGAAACATCTCACAATGGCATTATTAGCAGTATCTTCATTGACATATTCATGCGAGTCATTGTTTTCTGTGATGAATTTTGTGAAGTCTAATGAGTAGATTTACTGCTGACACTGGTGGTGCAACACACACTGGTGGAGCAACACACACTGGTGGTGCAACACACACTGGTGGAGCAACACACACTGGTGGTGCAACACACACTGGTGGTGCAACACACAATGGTGGTACAACACACACTGGTGGTGCAACACACAATGGTGGTACAACACACACTGGTGGTGCAACACACACTGGTGGAGCAACACACACTGGTGGTACAACACACACTGGTGGTGCAACACACAATGGTGGTACAACACACACTGGTGGTGCAACACACACTGGTGGAGCAACACACACTGGTGGTACAACACACACTGGTGGTACAACACACACTGGTGGTGCAACACACACTGGTGGTACAACACACAGGTGGAGCAACACACACTGGTGGTACAACACACACTGGTGGTGCAACACACAATGGTGGTACAACACACACTGGTGGTGCAACACACACTGGTGGAGCAACACACACTGGTGGTACAACACACACTGGTGGTACAACACACACTGGTGGTGCAACACACAATGGTGGTACAACACACACTGGTGGTGCAACACACAATGGTGGTACAACACACACTGGTGGTGCAACACACTGGTGGTACAACACACACTGGTGGTACAACAAACACTGGTGGTACAACACACACTGGTGGTACAACACACACTGGTGGTGCAACACACAATGGTGGTACAACACACACTGGTGGTGCAACACACACTGGTGGTGCAACACACACTGGTGGTACAACACACACTGGTGGTACAACACACACTGATGGTGCAACACACACTGGTGGTACAACACACTGGTGGAGCAACACACACTGGTGGTACAACACACTGGTGGTACAACACACACTGGTGGTGCAACACAACACACACAGCAACACTAGGTAGGTGGTGCTACCTAGCCGGGGGCTAGGTAGCCTGGTGGATAGCGTGCAGGACTTGTAATTCTGTGGCGCGGGTTCGATTCCCGCACCCGGCAGAAACAAATGGGCAAAGTTTCTTTCACCCTGAATGCCCCTGTTACCTAGCAGTAAATAGGTACCTGGGAGTTAGTCAGCTGTCACGGGCTGCTTCCTGGGGTGTGTGTGTGTGTGTGGTGTGGGGAAAAAAAAGTAGTTAGTGTAGTTAGTAAACAGTTGATTGACAGTTGAGAGGCGGGCCGAAAGAGCAAAGCTCAACCCCCGTAAAATACAACTAAGTGAATACACACTGGTGGTACAACACACACTGGTGGTACAACACACTGGTGGTACAACACACACTGGTGGTGCAACACACACTGGTGGTACAACACACACTGGTGGTGCAACACACACTGGTGGTACAACACACACTGGTGGTGCAACACACACTGGTGGTGCAACACACACTGGTGGTGCAACACACACTGGTGGTACAACACACACTGGTGGTACAACACACTGGTGGTACAACACACACTGGTGGTGCAACACACACTGGTGGTACAACACACACTGGTGGTGCAACACACACTGGTGGTACAACACACACTGGTGGTGCAACACACACTGGTGGTGCAACACACACTGGTGGTACAACACACTGGTGGTGCAACACACACTGGTGGTACAACACACACTGGTGGTGCAACACACACTGGTGGAGCAACACACACTGGTGGTACAACACACTGGTGGTGCAACACACACTGGTGGAGCAACACACACTGGTGGTGCAACACACTGGTTGTACAACACACACTGGTGGTGCAACACACACTGGTGGTGCAACACACTGGTGGAGCA
>WNGS01127427.1:0-14738 GCA_020271785.1 Procambarus virginalis | reverse complement strand
AGGTACGGTAAAATGAGGACCTTAAACATAATACAGGGTACAAAACACAATCAAATGTGCCCATAGTAGGAAAACAACATGTCAAGGATTTGGGAATAATGATGTCAGACTATCTAACGTTTAGGGAGCATAACCAAGCAAATATTGCGTCAGCCAGACAAATGATAGGATGGATTACGAGAACCTTCAAATCCAGGGATCCCATCACAATGGTTGTACTATACAAATCATTTGTACTGTCCCGCCTTGAGTACTGCTCAGTACTCACTTCCCCCTCAGAGCAGGAGAGATTGCTGAAATACAGGGAATACAGAGAACATATATGGCACACATACACGCAATAAAGCACCTAAATTATTGGGATCGTCTCAAAGCTCTCCAAATGTACTCACTAGAAAGGAGACGAGAGAGATACCAAATAATATGCACGTGGAAGATACTGGAGGGCCAGGTCCCAAATGTACACAGTAAAATAACAACATACTGGAGTGAACGATATGGAAGAAAATGCAGAATATAACCAGTGAAGAGCAGAGGTGCCATAGGCACAATCAGAGAACACTGTATAAACATCAGAGGTGCACAGTTGTTCAACACCCTCCCTGCAAGTATAAGAAATATTGCCGAAACAACCGTGGACATCTTCAAGAGAAAACCAGATCATTTTCTCCAAGGAGTTCCGGACCAATCGGCAGCGGCTCGCAGGCCCACATATCCACCACATTATATCCACCATATTATATCCACATTATACCATATCCACCACCATGAGAGTCCACCAGGCCCTTAGAGTTTGGCCTAGTGGACCAAACTCTCACAAGTCAAGCCTGGCCTCGGGCCGGGCTTGGGGAGTAGAACAACTCCCAGAATCCTATCAAGCAGGTGTCTGAAGAAGAAAGCGAGTTAATACACGATAGCATGCGATTTATATTGATAAATGGATTAAATATAGATGTCTTATGAATTATAGTCACTGTGACGGGGATTTACTTCATGATAATCTGCGATATATGTTCACTAAAAGATTCCGTTGATGATCAGGTGAGAGATATAGTCACTAAGAACATGAGTTGCTTCACCATCATGTGTAATATATAGTTGAAATCGGGGGGGGGGGTGAATATAAGAGCATTAGTGGGGTTTATACTCTATAATTACACTGGGCGAACATAGTATTAGAGCCGGATATTTATACAGTATATTCGAGATTTATACTGTATGATAGCAGGTAATCTGTATGGTAGAGTGGAGTTGATGTGTTCCCTGGGAGGTAGGAGAGAGATCATTGAGGATATGGCAATGGGGGATACACTGGCCCTCAGGGAAGGCAGGGTGTGGCCTCTTGTCTTATCTTATCGCCACCATAGCGGGATTTGCACTGTCTGGCGGAGGGGGGGGGTTATTGTCGGTGGTGAGAGAGGGTGTGTGTCGTGAGGGTGGTGGTGGGGATATGATGGTGATGGGGGGGGAGGAGAAGGTAGTGAGGGTGTGTATGTATCTTACTTTATTTCCAGTTATCTCAAAGTCCTCCAGTGTTACTTGGTTGGACTCTATCCCCCTTAGCTGAGAAACTTCTCATGGCAAAGAGCTCTTGGAACCTCCTATTTAGTTCTGCACACTTCTCTGTCGTTCTCAGTGAATGAGTCCTGTTCTATCCTCAGTTTCGTCACTTGTTCCGTAAATGTTGTTTCTCCTCCTAATGTGACGGGGAAGGAACTTGGGTCTTTGCTTTTGTTACAAGGTCATTTTCAGACTGCTTTTCTGCTTTCCTTCTGTCTCTGAGATAGTCATTTCTGGGTCTCTGGTGCCCTTTCTGGTCTCTGTTGAACTTTTGTTCTTTCAGTTTTGTTCATGCCTTCGTGCTTAACGGCCTTGCTCCGTTGCATTCTTTGTTAAATCAAGGATTTGTCCTATGCCTTTGACTTCCTCCTTCTGAAGAGCATCAAATTTGCCAGCTGCCTCTGTACATTTCTCATTGAAGTCCGTTTCCTGTGGGGTCTTTCCTGTGAGTACTATCTCCCATTGTATCTTTGATAGATGGTTTCTCATTTCCACATACTCTCCCCAACGACAGTGGTGGTGAACCTAGGGCACACGCGCCACCCTGGCCACGCCAGCCAATTTTGCTGGCACGCAGCATATCGTGACACTCCTTAATTTTGTAAACCCCATCCATAATATATTAATAAATATATTAAGATTATCATTACTGCAAAAGTAAAGCGAATAAATTTTTACAAAACGGGATCAGAAACAGGTGCTCACAGATTGTTTGGCGCCAACTGGACGGTTGTGAGAATGTGACGTCAGAAGACAAGTTCTGAACTCGTGGCAGGTCTTGCGCGCGCATCAGTATTAGGGTACTCATGGAAGCACACCGTTGTCATCGGTTTCACTCTGCTTATATTTTTCTTCTCTTCTTTTGCGAGTGAACACTGAAGTGTTAACAACAGTAAATATGTAGTTTTGCGGCTCGATGAATATATTTTTTCGCAGTAAATATATTTATTGGTAGTGAAGGGCCAATTATTAATATATTAATGAAGTTTTGTTCAGAATGCCAGCACAGAAAACCACGTTCATATAAAGCAAGCAGCAGCATACATTTTCAAGAATCGTGGCGAGAAAGTCTTAGTATAGTTAAAAAAAAGGTGATAAAATGCATCTTATTTTGGGAACAGTAGTGAGCAGAACTTCCTCCGGAAGGCGGCACCACGAAAATGTTCTTAAATGGCTTTGCGTTAAAAATAAATAAGAACAAAAAGAACACATTTCTCAAGAAATCAACAACAAGATTAGTTAAATGTTTTGCTGACATTTGTTACAGATAGTTGCTGCAGGGTTGGAGAGTTAGAAGATAATTATACGACATGAGAAAACCGGTGAGTGATAGGAAGCAAGGTGGCTAGAGTGTGCTACCTTCTTCATTGACGATTTTCCAGAAAAGGACAAAATTATTCAATGCATTAAAGATTTGCAAGTAGAAACACGGAAAAAGATAGAATATTAAAGTTACAAAATAAATAACAGGGCAGCTTACAGAAGATATTGCCTCATGTAAATTCCTCTCGACGTGTGTTGGTGAGAGCACTGATAATGCTACTGATGCTACATCATCAGCGAGGCTAGCCATTAGTGCTCGACTTTGTGGTGGTGATGACATGTAGGAAGAACCGGTCAACTTTTATAAAGTTAACCCCACATACCACAAGGGCAGAAATATGCAAGGTAAGTAAACGAATTGCTTAATTGACAGATTGACCTTTCCCAAAACAGTTGGTGTGACAACTGATGATGTACACACATCATGACTGGTAAAGAAGCAGCTTTTGAAAATGTGTTTGCAAAATATTCTGGACATCCCTGCTCGGCTTTCACTCTGTTGTACACGAGGAGACCTTGCGTGCAAAAGCTGGACATAAGGAACTTGAAAAAGTGATGAAAATCGTAACCAATATTATACTTCTTGGTTACGATTTTCATTATACATTATTCAGTATTATACTGCGCGGGTTTTTGAAACACTAACAATTATATAATTTGCTGAGCGAGGTGAATTCGGAGTTACACCGGAGAACTTCTGTACAGCCGTGTTCGTTGGCTTAGTAGAGGTTGTGTCCTTAAACAATTTATTGAGTGTTTGCATGAAATTCGTCAATTTTGACAAATAACAAAAATTCTTAAACTATCTGACGTTGTGTGGCTTTATAAATTTATATTTTTCCCAGAATTCTCGATCATGTTCATTTCAACTGATCAATTTTGTCTAGAGAGTGTAACCTCGGGTCATGTGAAGAGACAACAATATTCATGAAGTGTGCAGACGGTGTAACACTACACAAACTGAACATGGAAATGTTGTAGTGGATTGATTTGGATAATTTTGAGATGTAATTGATTGATAAAAAAAAAAGCTGCTCAATTTAGAGGTCCCTTATGTCAACACAATTTGTTGACATACGAGCTGAACTAAAAATAGTAAAAGAGGTTGTTTAGTGACTGTATTATCGCTGAAAAAATGCAGAAAAGGAAGTTTTGAAACTGTAATTCCATTCCTGAAACTTTGAAAAATCTCACAATGGCATTATTAGCAGTATCTTCATTGACATATTCATGCGAGTCATTGTTTTCTGTGATGAATTTTGTGAAGTCTAATGAGTAGATTTACTGCTGACACTGGTGGTGCAACACACACTGGTGGAGCAACACACACTGGTGGAGCAACACACACTGGTGGAGCAACACACACTGGTGGAGCAACACACACTGGTGGTGCAACACACACTGGTGGTGCAACACACACTGGTGGTGCAACACACACTGGTGGAGCAACACACACTGGTGGTACAACACACACTGGTGGTACAACACACACTGGTGGTACAACACACACTGGTGGTGCAACACACACTGGTGGTGCAACACACACTGGTGGAGCAACACACACTGGTGGAGCAACACACACTGGTGGTACAACACACACTGGTGGTGCAACACACACTGGTGGAGCAACACACACTGGTGGTGCAACACACACTGGTGGAGCAACACACACTGGTGGTACAACACACACTGGTGGTGCAACACACACTGGTGGTGCAACACACACTGGTGGTGCAACACACACTGGTGGTACAACACACACTGGTGGTACAACACACACTGGTGGTACAACACACACTGGTGGTGCAACACACACTGGTGGTACAACACACACTGGTGGTACAACACACACTGGTGGTACAACACACACTGGTGGTGCAACACACACTGGTGGTACAACACACACTGGTGGTGCAACACACACTGGTGGTGCAACACACACTGGTGGTACAACACACACTGGTGGTACAACACACACTGGTGGTGCAACACACACTGGTGGTACAACACACTGGTGGTGCAACACACACTGGTGGAGCAACACACACTGGTGGTACAACACACTGGTGGTACAACACACACTGGTGGTACAACACACTGGTGGTACAACACACACTGGTGGTGCAACACACACTGGTGGTACAACACACACTGGTGGTACAACACACTGGTGGTACAACACACACTGGTGGTGCAACACACACTGGTGGTACACACACTGGTGGTGCAACACACACTGGTGGTACAACACACTGGTGGTGCAACACACACTGGTGGAGCAACACACACTGGTGGTGCAACACACTGGTGGTACAACACACACTGGTGGTGCAACAAACACTGGTGGTGCAACACACACTGGTGGTACAACACACTGGTGGTACAACACACTGGTGGTACAACACACACTGGTGGAGCAACACACACTGGTGGTGCAACACACTGGTGGTACAACACACACTGGTGGTGCAACAAACACTGGTGGTGCAACACACACTGGTGGTACAACACACTGGTGGTGCAACACACACTGGTGGTACAACACACTGGTGGTGCAACACACACTGGTGGAGCAACACACACTGGTGGTGCAACACACTGGTGGTACAACACACACTGGTGGTGCAACACACACTGGTGGAGCAACACACACTGGTGGTGCAACACACACTGGTGGGCAACACACAGGTGGTGCAACACACACTGGTGGTACAACACACACTGGTGGAGCAACACACTGGTGGTGCAACACACACTGGTGGTACAACACACACTGGTGGTACAACACACTGGTGGTACAACACACACTGGTGGAGCAACACACTGGTGGTACAACACACACTGGTGGTACAACACACTGGTGGAGCAACACACACTGGTGGAGCAACACACACTGGTGGTACAACACACTGGTGGTGCAACACACACTGGTGGAGCAACACACTGGTGGTGCAACACACACTGGTGGAGCAACACACACTGGTGGTACAACACACTGGTGGAGCAACACACACTGGTGGTGCAACACACACTGGTGGTGCAACACACACTGGTGGAGCAACACACACTGGTGGTGCAACACACTGGTGGGGCAACACACACTGGTGGTACAACACACACTGGTGGAGCAACACACTGGTGGTGCAACACACACTGGTGGAGCAACACACTGGTGGTGCAACACACACTGGTGGAGCAACACACTGGTGGTGCAACACACACTGGTGGAGCAACACACACTGGTGGAGCAACACACTGGTGGTGCAACACACACTGGTGGAGCAACACACTGGTGGAGCAACACACTGGTGGTGCAACACACACTGGTGGAGCAACACACACTGGTGGTACAACACACACTGGTGGTGCAACACACACTGGTGGAGCAACACACTGGTGGTGCAACACACACTGGTGGAGCAACACACTGGTGGTGCAACACACACTGGTGGAGCAACACACTGGTGGTGCAACACACACTGGTGGAGCAACACACTGGTGGTGCAACACACACTGGTGG
The DNA here is from genome assembly GCA_020271785.1 of Procambarus virginalis. Lineage (NCBI taxonomy): Eukaryota > Metazoa > Arthropoda > Malacostraca > Decapoda > Cambaridae > Procambarus > Procambarus virginalis. Next base: position 8,335 of record WNGS01127427.1, on the reverse strand, counting down.
AGCAACACACACTGGTGGTGCAACACACACTGGTGGTGCAACACACACTGGTGGTGCAACACACACTGGTGGAGCAACACACTGGTGGTGCAACACACACTGGTGGAGCAACACACTGGTGGTACAACACACACTGGTGGAGCAACACACTGGTGGTGCAACACACACTGGTGGAGCAACACACTGGTGGTGCAACACACACTGGTGGAGCAACACACACACTGGTGGAGCAACACACTGGTGGTGCAACACACACTGGTGGAGCAACACACTGGTGGTGCAACACACACTGGTGGAGCAACACACACTGGTGGTACAACACACACTGGTGGTGCAACACACACTGGTGGTACAACACACACTGGTGGAGCAACACACTGGTGGTGCAACACACACTGGTGGAGCAACACACTGGTGGTGCAACACACACTGGCGGTGCAACACACACTGTTGGTACAACACACACTGGTGGAGCAACACACTGGTGGTGCAACACACACTGGTAGAGCAACACACACTGGTGGAGCAACACACACTGGTGGTGCAACACACACTGGTGGAGCAACACAATGGTGGTGCCACACTGGTGGAGCAACACACACTGGTGGTACAACACACACTGGTGGTACAACACACACTGGTGGTGCAACACACACTGGTGGTACAACACACACTGGTGGTACAACACACACTGGTGGTACAACACACACTGGTAGTACAACACACACTGGTGGTACAACACACACTGGTGGTACAACACACACTGGTGGTACAACACACTGATGGTACAACACACACTGGTGGTACAACACACTGGTGGTACAACACACACTGGTGGTACAACACACACTGATGGTACAACACACACTGGTGGTACAACACACACTGATGGTACAACACACACTGGTGGTACAACACACACTGGTGGTACAACACACACTGGTGGTACAACACACACTGGTGGTACAACACACACTGATGGTGCAACACACACTGGTGGTGCAACACACACTGATGGAGCAACACACACTGATGGTACAACACACACTGGTGGTACAACACACACTGGTGGTACAACACACACTGATGGTGCAACACACACTGGTGCAACACACACTGGTGGTACAACACACACTGGTGGTACAACACACACTGGTGGAGCAACACACACTGGTGGTACAACACACACTGGTGGTACAACACACACTGGTGGTGCAACACACACTGGTGGTACAACACACACTGGTGGTACAACACACTGGTGGTACAACACACACTGGTGGTACAACACACACTGGTGGTGCAACACACACTGGTGGAGCAACACACACTGGTGGTACAACACACACTGGTGGTGCAACACACACTGGTGGTGCAACACACACTGATGGAGCAACACACACTGATGGTACAACACACACTGGTGGTACAACACACACTGGTGGTGCAACACACACTGGTGGTACAACACACACTGGTGGTGCAACACACACTGGTGGTACAACACACTGGTGGTGCAACACACACTGGTGGTACAACACACACTGATGGTGCAACACACACTGGTGGAGCAACACACACTGATGGTGCAACACACACTGGTGGTACAACACACACTGGTGGTACAACACACACTGGTGGTGCAACACACACTGGTGGAGCAACACACTGGTGGTGCAACACACACTGGTGGTACAACACACTGATGGTGCAACACACACTGGTGGAGCAACACACACTGGTGGTGCAACACACACTGGTGGTACAACACACACTGGTGGTACAACACACACTGGTGGTGCAACACACACTGGTGGAGCAACACACTGGTGGTGCAACACACACTGGTGGTACAACACACACTGGTGGTGCAACACACACTGGTGGTGCAACACACACTGGTGGTACAACACACACTGGTGGTGCAACACACACTGATGGTGCAACACACACTGGTGGTGCAACACACACTGGTGGTACAACACACACTGGTGGTACAACACACACTGGTGGTGCAACACACACTGGTGGTACAACACACACTGGTGGTGCAACACACACTGGTGGTACAACACACACTGATGGTGCAACACACACTGGTGGTGCAACACACACTGGTGGAGCAACACACACTGGTGGTACAACACTGGTGGTACAACACACACTGGTGGAGCAACACACACTGGTGGTACAACACACTGGTGGTACAACACACACTGGTGGAGCAACACACACTGGTGGTGCAACACACACACTGGTGGAGCAACACACACTGGTGGTACAACACACACTGGTGGTACAACACACACTGGTGGAGCAACACACACTGGTGGTACAACACACACTGATGGTGCAACACACACTGGTGGTGCAACACACACTGGTGGAGCAACACACACTGGTGGTACAACACACACTGGTGGTACAACACACACTGGTGGTACAACACACACTGGTGGTGCAACACACACTGGTGGTGCAACACACACTGATGGAGCAACACACACTGGTGGTACAACACACACTGGTGGTACAACACACACTGGTGGTACAACACACACTGATGGTGCAACACACACTGGTGCAACACACACTGGTGGTACAACACACACTGGTGGTACAACACACACTGATGGAGCAACACACACTGGTGGTACAACACACACTGGTGGTACAACACACACTGGTGGTGCAACACACACTGGTGGTACAACACACACTGGTGGTACAACACACACTGGTGGTACAACACACACTGGTGGTACAACACACACTGGTGGTACAACACACTGGTGGTGCAACACACACTGGTGGAGCAACACACACTGGTGGTACAACACACACTGGTGGTGCAACACACACTGGTGGTGCAACACACACTGATGGAGCAACACACACTGATGGTACAACACACTGGTGGTACAACACACACTGGTGGTGCAACACACTGGTGGTACAACACACACTGGTGGTGCAACACACACTGGTGGTACAACACACTGGTGGTGCAACACACACTGGTGGTACAACACACACTGATGGTGCAACACACACTGGTGGAACAACACACACTGATGGTGCAACACACACTGGTGGTACAACACACACTGATGGTACAACACACACTGGTGGTGCAACACACACTGGTGGAGCAACACACTGGTGGTGCAACACACACTGGTGGTACAACACACTGATGGTGCAACACACACTGGTGGAGCAACACACACTGATGGTGCAACACACACTGGTGGTACAACACACACTGATGGTACAACACACACTGGTGGTGCAACACACACTGGTGGAGCAACACACTGGTGGTGCAACACACACTGGTGGTACAACACACACTGGTGGTGCAACACACACTGGTGGTACAACACACACTGGTGGTGCACACACACTGGTGGTGCAACACACACTGGTGGTGCAACACACACTGGTGGTACAACACACACTGGTGGTACAACACACACTGGTGGTGCAACACACACTGGTGGTACAACACACACTGGTGGTGCAACACACACTGGTGGTGCAACACCACTGGTGGAGCAACACACACTGGTGGTACAACACTGGTGGTACAACACACACTGGTGGAGAAACACACACTGGTGGTACAACACACACTGGTGGTACAACACACACTGGTGGAGCAACACACACTGGTGGTGCACACACACACTGGTGGAGCAACACACACTGGTGGTACAACACACACTGGTGGTACAACACACACTGGTGGAGCAACACACACTGGTGGTACAACACACACTGATGGTGCAACACACACTGGTGGTGCAACACACACTGGTGGAGCAACACACACTGGTGGTACAACACACACTGGTGGTACAACACACACTGGTGGAGCAACACACACTGGTGGTACAACACACACTGGTGGTGCAACACACACTGGTGGTGCAACACACACTGATGGTACAACACACACTGGTGGAGCAACACACACTGGTGGTGCAACACACACTGGTGGTACAACACACACTGGTGGTACAACACACACTGGTGGAGCAACACACACTGGTGGTACAACACACACTGATGGTACAACACACACTGGTGGAGCAACACACACTGGTGGTACAACACACACTGGTGGAGCAACACACTGGTGGTACAACACACACTGATGGTACAACACACACTGGTGGAGCAACACACACTGGTGGTACAACACACACTGGTGGTACAACACACACTGGTGGTGCAACACACACTGGTGGTACAACACACACTGGTGGTACAACACACACTGGTGGAGCAACACACACTGGTGGTACAACACACACTGGTGGTACAACACACACTGGTGGAGCAACACACACTGGTGGTACAACACACACTGGTGGTACAACACACACTGGTGGTGCAACACACACTGGTGGTACAACACACACTGGTGGTACAACACACACTGGTGGGGCAACACACACTGGTGGTACAACACACACTGGTGGAGCAACACACACTGGTGGTGCAACACACACTGGTGGTGCAACACACACTGGTGGTACAACACACACTGGTGGTACAACACACACTGGTGGAGCAACACACACTGGTGGTGCAACACACACTGGTGGTACAACACACACTGGTGGTGCAACACACACTGGTGGTGCAACACACACTGGTGGTACAACACACACTGGTGGAGCAACACACACTGGTGGTACAACACACACTGGTGGAGCAACACACACTGGTGGTACAACACACTGGTGGTACAACACACACTGGTGGTACAACACACACTGGTGGAGCAACACACACTGGTGGTGCAACACACACTGGTGGTGCAACACACACTGGTGGTGCAACACACACTGGTGGTACAACACACACTGGTGGAGCAACACACACTGGTGGTGCAACACACACTGGTGGTACAACACACACTGGTGGTGCAACACACACTGGTGGTGCAACACACACTGGTGGTGCAACACACACTGGTGGTGCAACACACACTGGTGGTGCAACACACACTGGTGGTGCAACACACACTGGTGGTAGTAATAATTTTTTAATTATAAGTGATAAATTTTCATTCACCTGGGCTCTAGGAGACTCGAACCACAGTCCCCACTCGTGTGGGGCAGATGCTCCATCCACTCAGCTACGAGTAGTCTACTGCTCGTAGAATACTCATTGCTGAGTGGATAGAACATCTGCCCCACACGCGTTGGGGCCACGGTTCGATTCTCCTAGAGCCCAGGTGAATCTTTTTGAGGTTATCTTGAGATGATTTCGGGGCTTTAGTGTCCCCGCGGCCCAGTCCTCGACCAGGCCTCCACCCCCAGGAAGCAGCCCGTGACAGCTGACTAACACCCAGGTACCTATTTTACTGCTAGGTAACAGGGGCATAGGGTAAAAGAAACTCTGCCCATTGTTTCTCGCCGGCGCTCGGGATCGAACCCGGGACCACAGGATCACAAGTGCAGTGTGCAGTCCGCTCGGCCGACCGGCTCCTCCCCCCTGAATGGAATGTTTATTTCCACGGAAGTGTGGATGACATTTAATAAGAATATTAATAATTATTAATATAATTTTATTAATAATAAAATAATAGTATTTAGTTTAAGGGGTAAAATAACCTTATTTTTCTTTGATTTGTTTTATAATATGAATCAAAGCTTATAATTTCCAGTTCACATTTATTTTTGCGTATAAGGTAAAATATTATTCAGAAATTATATTTCTTTTCAACTATCACGTTAAAAACATTAATATTAATAGTTCTTTTTATCAGGGTTTATAAAAAGCTTTCATTTATCTCAATCTCCCTCTGTTATACTTTAGTTATTAATAAAATAATAAATATACACTTAAGCAACAGTTACTCCTTTTTCCTTAAAAAGCTCATTATTTAATTTTTTTACTAATTCAGTAATTTAAGTTTTTGAGAATTACTAGTTATTAATAACATAAATCTAAAGCTGAACCATTTATTTCACTTCGAAAGAGTTAATGATTGCCTGAACAGACTTCTTTGAAAATGCTTTCAAACATTTTTCTTTCCCATAAAAATTGTTAAAATACATATATAATAATAATAAATAATAATGTGCGGCTCAAAATTCCGATGGGCACGCAAGATCAACTTTTGGAAGAGTATTACCAATTTGGGCACACGCCCTCTAAAAGGTTCGCCACCCCTGCCCTACAATATGCCAACCTTTTACTTTTTAGCCTTTTTCCTAAAGAGTACATCCCTACTTTCACAAAGTGCTCAAATGTTATTACACGGTGATTGCACAATCTAAAGGGGGGGAAGGTTTCGAAATTGACTCCCATTTTATCCGACTTGTTGAGTGTGAATATGAGGTCAAAGTTTGTTGTCGTCACTTCCGTGGTTACTCTTCGTGTCGGGTGTTCTCATGGGGGTTTCTCATTGTCCCAATATGTTTTACCCTGGTTGAAGTTCCCGGTGATCAAGAGTCTGGACCCATTCCTATTTGCAACTGAGGCAGTTTTTTCCAGGCTAGTAATAACTACCCTGTTTATCACACTCTTGTTTGGGTCTTCTGTCATATTTGTGGAGGCTTGTAGATCACTACTGCTATTATCTCAGAGCCTCCCATTGTTATAATTGCTAATATTAAGTGTCATGATATGAGGCGCTGTAGCCTAGGCAACTCCAATATGAGAGTTAATTGTCCTTGAGCATTCCCTCCTTAACTGAGGGCAAATATTCTTATGCGAGGATGAATAAACTGTGGAGATAGAGATGGTAAATAACGTAGGGAATTATTATTGTTGATATTGAGAGTCAACAGAAATATTGTGAAGAGGAAGAATCGAGAGGCGATCTGCTTCCTCCTGTATGAAGGGGAAATTTTCAGGAAGACCGCTAATTTCGAAACGAAAAGGAGAGAGTCTGGACCAATCACCGTCTTAGGAGACTGGCGTCGCGCCGAGGAGACTCCCGCCGGCGGGAAAACCGGCACATCACCTCCTGGATTAGAGAGGGCAGGACGCTTTTCCCATTTACCGAGCTCGTCTCAGCGCTCGTAGACCCGTGAGATGGACCGAACTTCACTTACGTCAAGGCTGGGACGATTAGGAAGACAATATTAGCAGCTGCTCTTGATAAATAGCCAGATTCGCCGGGAAGAGAGTGAAGAAACATGTGCTGAGGGAGTGTCACGTCGCAGCGACCGGCAGATTGACCCACGGAAGTGGTCGTGTGTCGTCACAAGGGACCACGTTCCTCGTTTGTCACATCTCTTTGAGTAGAGGCGGAGACAGGTGAATATTGAAGGTCACTGTGGCACGGCGGCCGCACCAGGAACACGCTCAGAGGGGAACGAAGACGACCAGGAGGTGCAGAAGAGCGACTCACACTGTAATAATGACAGGGAATAGTAGACAGGGACTGGGGGATGCGCACTGTGGAGGTACGCCTACAGGGAGGAAGGTAAGGGGCTCTGGTAGTGGTATATGTGTAGTTAGTGGACACGGCAGGACTAAGAAATTCCTAGAGGCCGAAGGCCGTCAGTCAAGAGAGCGAGCGGCTGTACTCACCTAGTTGTACTTGCGGGGGTTGAGCTTTGGCTCTTTGGTCTCGCCTCTCAACGGCTGTGTGAAGGTTACCAAGGAAATGTGTAACTTAGTATGTTAAGGGTGGTTGAGAGGAACCAGCCTTTAAAGTGCTACTTTTGGAGTTTTGCAAAAATGGGGTCGAGATTTGTAGCCCCGGCGTCTGGTGAGAGTGAAATCCGGGGGCGAAAGAGTGAGGGACAACTAGTGAGGTTCCTGTACATTTGTGGGATAATCCTAGCTGGGAATTATTTGTTTTTATTCTTTGTCAATATTTAATTTGTATTTTTTAGTTACTTCAATATTGAATTATGATTCTAAGTCGACTGTACGTTACATTCAGCATGTCAGAATTTACCTGCACATAGTTTAAAGGGATGTCTACAGCTTATACCACATTGGTGGTGGTTATAATAAGCTATAAACATTTACCAATAAATTATATAAATTATACCACATATGGTAGTAATTAAACTACAGTATTTTAGATAATGCTACAGTTATCTACTGTGGTTAATGTAAAGAAATGTGAGGCCTTACCTATGACGTGCTAAGACCTGATTAGGCTGTTAATGATTGCTCCACCATGTGTTTGGGAGAGGCTACCTGTGGTCCGGGTGCCATATAATGGCGCCTAGCACTGTGAGGCAGCCACATCATGTGTGAAAGCATATGTTAATGAGCCGTTATTAATGCCCATACCTTTACAGGTAAATTTGTGATGTGGAGATATTAGGTGTTTACCAACTACATGACCTGTGAG
>WNGS01127426.1:7500-13326 GCA_020271785.1 Procambarus virginalis | reverse complement strand
GAGAAGAGAAACGCCTTGGCAGCCTACAAAGCCTGCCCAAGTCAGCGCAACTTACAGATCATCCGGCAAAGTACAGCAGAGCGCCAGGCGATGTGCCAACAACTATTGGCTCCAGCTCTGCTCCCAGATACAGACTGCAGCGGATACAGGCAATGTAAGGGGAATGTATGACGGCATCAAGCAGGCCTCGGCCCAATCCAGAGGAAGACCGCTCCTCTGAAATCTGCCACTGGCGAGGTGATTCAGGACCAGACACTGCAGCTGAAGCGCTGGGTCGAGCACTACTCTGAGCTATACGCCAGGGACAATGTGGTCACCGAAGACGCCCTGAGCGCCATTGAGTGTCTGCCTGTGCTAATGGAGCTCGACAGCGAACCGACCCTCGAAGAACTCAGTGATGCCCTAGACTCCCTTGCTCCTGGTAAAGCTCCTGGCAAAGATGGCATTCCTGCTGAGACCTTGAAGTGCTGCAGAGGTAGCCTGCTCATGGAGCTGCATGAAATTCTCTGTCTCTGCTGGGAAGAAGGAGAGGTGCCACAGGACATGAGGGATGCCAACATCGTCACGCTGTATAAGAATAAGGTGACAGGGGCGACTGCAACAACTACCGTGGAATCTCCCTCCTCAGTACTGTCGGAAAGCTGTTTGCTCGAGTCGCATTGAAGAGGCTCCAAGTACTTGCAGAGAGAGTCTATCCAGAATCACAATGCGGATTCAGAGCTGACAGGTCCACAATCGACATGGTCTTTTCCCTCAGACAACTGCAGGAGAAATGCAGGGAACAGAAGCAGCCACTCTTCATAGCCTTCATAGATCTGACGAAGGCCTTCGACCTCGTCAGCAGGGATGGCCTGTTCAAGATCCTCCCCAAGATCGGATGCCCACCCAGGCTCCTCAGCATCATCAGATCTTTCCATGAGAACATGAGGGGCACCGTGGTCTTTGATGGACTAACATCAGACGCCTTTGACATCCGAAGTGGAGTAAAGCAGGGCTGCGTACTGGCTCCAACCCTATTCGGGATTTTCTTCGCAGTTATGCTGCGGCACGCCTTCGGATCTGTCACGGAAGGCATTTACCTCCGGACCAGGTCGGATGGAAAGCTCTTTAACCTCGCCAGGCTGAGAGCCAAGACGAAGGTTCGGCTGAGGTGTCTGCGCGACTTCCTTTTCGCCGACGACGCAGCAGTCACTGCCCACTCAGCCGAAGACCTCCAACGGCTCATGACCCGCTTCAGCGAGGCCTCTCAGGCTTTCGGACTCACCATCAGCCTGAAGAAAACACAAGTCATGGGACAAGGAGTGGACTCCCCACCTGACATCGGCATCTCCGATTCCAAACTGGAAGTCGTTCACGACTTCGTGTACCTGGGCTCCACAATCTCTGACTCCCTCTCTCTTGATACGGAGCTAAACAAACGCATCGGTAAGGCATCTACTACCATGTCGAGACTGACAAAGAGAGTGTGGGCCAACAATAGGCTGACTGAGTATACTAAGATTCAGGTTTACAGAGCCTGTGTCCTGAGCACTCTCCTTTATGGCAGTGAGTCTTGGACACCGCGCCCGTCAGGAAAGACAGCTGAATGCCTTCCACATGCGCTGCCTTCGACACATCTTGGACATCACCTGGCAGGACAAGGTGACAAACAACAACGTCTTGGGGAGAGCAAGAATCACCAGCATGTACACAATGCTGAAACAGAGACGAATGCGCTGGCTCGGGCACGTTGTGCGAATGGGCGACGGCAGGATCCCCAAGGATCTCCTGTATGGAGAGTTGATGCAGGGAAAGGCGTCCAACTACGGTACAAAGACGTATGCAAGAGGGACCTGAAAGCCATGGACGTCGATCTTGCTATATGGGAGACACTGGCTGCAGACCGTTCAGCCTGGAGGCAGTCTGTTCAAAGAGGTCTCTCCAAGTTCGAGGAGTCACTTGCAAGGAATCGGAGGCAAGAGACAGAGAAGGAAAGCCAGTAGCCAGGAAGACAGACCAGAATCGGACTTCGTTTGTGCTCGGTGTGGGATGGACTGCCACTCTCGGATTGGCCTCATCAGTCACACCAGACGCTGCACCAGGATTGACAACCAGAGCGCAACTCCATAGTCTCCCGAGACTGAAGGATGCCTACATACTAAATAGTGTAATAAAAAACAATAACAGTATTGGGGGAGGAGCAATGTTGGCGAGTAAGATGTTGGAGTGAGGGAGGGGGGACTGGCGGGGTGGATGCTCACACTCGCGATGTTGTGAATGTGTTGATGGTGAATGTATATAGTGTGTGACGTGTATGTGTGTCATATGTTGTAAATATACATAAATGAACATGAAAATTGGTGTGAATACCTGTATGATAGGAGGAGCAATGTTGGCGAATAGAATGTTGGAGGAGTGAGGGAGGGCTGGCTGGGTGTGACAAGCTCACACTCATGGTGTTCTGAATGTGTTCATGGTGAATGTATATAGTGTGTGACAGGGTATAGTCTGTAAATAGATTGTATATATGCTAAATTAGCAACTGAAAACTCACACCCAGAAGTGACTCGAACTCATACTGCCAGGAGCACTCTGCAACTGGTGTACAGGACCCCTTAACCACTCGACCATTACTACCGACAAAAGATGATGCTAGCTGAGGCTAATTCCCCATCATCCCGCCGGCACTCTGATGGTAATTGTGGCATGGTATTTTATCAAATCACCTCATTCTTTAGGGCACACGTGAGGAACACAAATGCGAAAAAGCCTGAATGGTCCCCAGGACTATATGCAACTGAAAACTCACACCCAAGAAATGACTCGAAACCCATACTGCCAGGAGCAACGCAAACTGGTATGTACAGGACGCCTAATCCACTTGACCATCGCGACTGGACAAAAACTGAAGGTAGCCGAGGCTATTTAGCCCATCAGCCCGCCGGCACTCTGATGATAATCTGGGCATAGCATTTTATAAATCATCTCATTCTTTGGGGACACGTGAGGAACACAAATGCGAACAAGCCTGAATGGTCCCCAGGACTATTTGCAACTGAAAACTCACACCCCAGAAGTGACTCGAACCATACTGCAGGAGAACGCAACTGGTATGTACAGGACGCCTTAATCCACTTGACCATCACGACTGGACAAATGCTATGCCCAAGATTACCATCTGAGTGCCGGCGGGGAAGTGGTTCAAATAGCTTCTGCTATCACTTCCTTATGTCCGGTCGTGATGGTCAAGTGGATTAAGGCGTCCTGTAGATACCAGTTGCGTTGCTCCTGGCAGTATGGGTTCGAGTCACTTCTGGGGTGTGAGTTTTCAGCCACATATAGTCCTAGGGACCATTCAGGCTTGTTCGCATATATATATATATATATATATATATATATATATATATATATATTATATATATATATATATATATATATATATATATATATATATGCGAACAAGCCTGAATGGTCCCCAGGACTATATGCGAATGAAAACTCACACCCCAGAAGTGACTCGAACCCATACTCGCAGGAGCAACGCAACTGGTATGTACAGGGACACCCCAGAAGTGACCGGAACCCATACTCCCAGGAGCAACGCAACTGGTATGTACAGGGACGCCTTAAACCACCTGACCATCACGACCAGACAAAAGGAAGTGATAGCCTGAGCTATATGAACCACTTCCCCGCCGGCACTTGGATGGTTATCTTGGTTCATATAGCTCAGGCTATCACTTCCTTTTGTCCGGTCGTGATGGTCAAGTGGTTTAAGGCGTCCCTGTACATACCAGTTGCGTTGCTCCTGGGAGTATGGGTTCGAGTCACTTCTGGGGTGTGAGTTTTCATTCGCATATAGTCCTGGGGACCATTCAGGCTTGTTCGCATTTGTGTTCCTCACGTGTTGCCCCAAAAAATGAGGTGATTTGATAAAATGCTATGCCTATTCACCTTGGGAGCCCTTCAGTCAACCACAGGGAAACTGCTATCAGTAGTTCCGGCCTAGACCCGTGGAGGAGTGAAGGAAGACTCAGGCTTACCTTATAACAATAACCTCAATGAGTCTTGCCTGCCAGACAAAAGGGTTGCAGGAACTCCTTTCCTGCCTGTCTTCTCTATCTTCTTCTTAACAAGGTCGCCAGCTGGGTTAGTATATCTGCACCCCGGCGATGCAGTTCAGTGGGTGTATTATATATTGTCTGTTGCCAGAGTGTTGCTACTCCCATAGATCTGCTATTGGACTGTCAGCCCAGGGTACTCTCCCATGGAGGTCTGTGTGGCTTTACCTTTCTCCAGCCACTACGTTGCTTGTTGCCACCATTCAGGTTCTGATACTGATTGGATGGCTAAGGGTACACTTTTATATAAGTCTGTGCGGTTTTACCACTCTCCAGGCAATAAGAATTTCTATAGAGAATGTGGTGTTCCCTAGGTGGTACTATGATAACCTTCGTGTATGCTCATAGAGAAATATTATAATGGAGGCACACTTAAACATAATGATAAAATGTGTGAATTTACTGACACAATTTACATGATCACATATATAATCACAAGCAATACATGATAATAAAAATAAGAATAATAAATCTAGAGATCGTCAGCAACTCTTCTTCCACGACCTCCACCGCTCCTTCAACTGAGCAGATAGACAGGAGTCACACACTCTCTCACAGAAGGGCTTCTTCACCACGTTGGCACCTCTTCTTCACTGTCCTGCCCGTCCACACACACTGTCCTCTCCAACAGTCCTGGACACAAGCTGCCCTGCAGCCTATTCTACTACTAAAGTACTAATGTGACACACATAAGTAAATATCGTGGCCTATCTAGCCTACTCACACAGGGGGTAATGGGAGGGAAAATGATCTATCTTTACATTCCTGGCTCACGACGCCTGTTCCTCGATGGTATGAGGTTCCCACGCTTCCTGAGTCGATCCTTGACGATCCAGGAACGTTCCACAGGTCCTCAGGTGACGTGAAGCCTTCGCGTCGTCGCCGTTCCAATCCCTGAGATTCAGCTATCCCAATCCTGGTTCACCAATGGGCACTGAGCTAATCACTATATTCACACATTCGTCCCTGCCACAAGGCGTTGCTCCTTGTCCTAGGAACGGTGTCGTCCCTCCAAAACCCTCAGTGGATGTGACCCAGTCACAGCTAGGCCTGCCCGCCGCACCTTCCAGACCCTTCGTCCAGCATCTCCGCCCAGCGTCATCGCCGACTATTTTCCAAGTTTGGCACTTCTTTGCTCAATGAACTTGGTTCCCTTTTGCTTCCCAGAAGCGCAGGGTCTCCAATATCTATTGTGGGCTGCGATGGCCAGCACTAATCCACTGAGAAAGGCTTGTAAAGCCTCAAATCCTTGAGAGCTGACCGAGGTGCGTCCTCTCACCTCCACAGTCAGGTCAACTCTGACGTTGGCGCCGCCCGGGACACTCGATGACGTCACGGCGGGTTCTGATTGGTCGCCCGTGACCCAAACCACCCAATCCGCACACAGCTATCGTTTTCTACAACATGGCGGGTCTGCAGGTCGGGGGTACTATTTCATTTGTATCAGGGCGCCATTTTCCCCTTTACCTACAACTTATAATGTAAATTTCTCCCTTATCTGGCAGCCGATCTGGTCGCCACATATATCCACAGACTTCCCTGTACCTCAGAGAATCAGTAGGGAGAGTTGATATGACTCTCAAAGCAGGCAAACGAAAGAAATTGGAGAGGGCACCGGAACATACCCCTCCCCTTAAAATAAGAGTCATATCGGTTAGTAAATCCGGGAGAGGGCGTCTGCTACCACATTCTCCCTTCCTTTAATGTGCCTGATTTCTAGCCAGTA